>JAJEKB010019579.1:48875-110346 GCA_022393335.1 Macrotrachela quadricornifera
TTTTTTTTTACTTTTTTTTTCTACACTTTGGTTAATGATATAGGATACGAAATGAGAAGAAAAAAACCCTACCGACATTAGCAAGAATAGTTACTCTTAAATTCATTATTGATGATTATAGTTGATACGATGACTAAGTATTGTGTAACTGTAAGAAACTTCTTGACTGACAGTTTTTTTATGTAGAATGATTTTGAATAGAAATTGTTTGACAAGTTGGTTTTTATTAAGCAATAAAAAAAACAAAGAAAAATATTCTTAGAATTGTTCACGACGTTAACAAAATGTCTTCTATCTATTCATTCATTACTTTTTCTCTTCATTTATCCTTGGACGACAGATTTTGTATAAATGACATTCTATAGGTTCATGTCCTTCATTACATATACAAGTTCATCTTTTGTTGTATCGAGAACATTCAATTATCGTTACTATATGAGCAAAGTTACATGTATGAAGAGAATAGTCTAGACATCATCAATATGATTGAAAAGAAAAACTATTGATGAAATTTTCTTTTGTTTTTTTTTGTGTGAACATTGTAATTATGAAATTCATTCAAGTCAAACAAGCAAATAGTAAAAGTATGAATGGTTTTATAATTATCTCATTTTGAAATATTAATTAAATACTTACAAATAAAAAAAATATCTTTTCTAACATTTAAATGGTGAGTTAAATGTTAATATATAGAAATTTACATGTATTTTAATTAAACAATAATCATGCAAGATAAAATCTAATATGTATGTTTTATCGAGCATAGTTACGTTAGTTCGTGGCTATTAATATTGATGAGTTTATTAAAAAATAATATATTCATGTGCCATTAAGATGTTTAATACAAACAAGATCGTCAAGTCCACAGTCAAGATCAAGAGATTTACTTAGGGTAGTCCAAAAGTTCTGAGCCCGATATGTAAAGTTTTTTAAAAGAGTTAATATCAAAAGTTTTATTGCATGAATATATAGTAAAATGCTTCGCCTATTCATGATATCATCTAAGTCTATTGCTTTTTCTTTCGTTCTGTTCGATTTTTTTCGTCTATAGCCTTTCTTCGTTGATATAATATCTCAGGTAGTTTTTCATAGTATTATGACATAGTTGGAATGGCCAACCATTGATTAAATCTGGGATAAATACCAGAATGTTTTTACACATATACATATATATGATCCCTTTTTCTAATATTATAAACATATTATAAGATTGAGATGATGCAGATCTTCATCGGGTTTTTGTTTTTTTCTAATATGTCATTAATATTTGTTATTAAACATTTAGTCTAGTTGATGGATGTTTCAATTTTATTTCAATATTTTATTACTCTCATATATGGACGTGCCTATCAAGACGTTCAGGCAGTAACCACATTTTTTCGTTGTTAGAAATAGAAATGACTAGTAACTGGAATAGTCGATTAAAACCGATTACCTAAATAGTAATCGATTTCAATCAACTCTTTAGTGATTCACAGTTGGTTCCATTCTGATTTAAATCTGTTGTGTTTATCGATTTTAAATCACGAAAAGATCGATTAAAATTTGATGTTTGATGCAGTGTCTTTTACATAGCTATATTACAATCTGAATAGTAATGCAGAATAATCGGGTTGATAGTTTTGATTATCATTACAGGATTTGTCAGATTTAATCCTAAAGTTTTCCACTGGATGCTACCAACGTGTCCAGCTCTTTGTGTATTTGTTGTTGTTACTGATTGTCGTGGCTGGTTGCCGAGGCTACGGTTGTGCTTCTTCACACCAGTATCACCACCTTCTGTTTTTGGAGGTATTACGACAAGAACCCAAAGTGAATGTAGATATTTATTCCGATTGAGTGATTTCCGTAGAACCAACGAAAACCAGAAAAAAAACCATAATTTTGAGTCTTAAGACTTGAAAATGTAAGAAAAATTAAAGTGAAAGTTTATATGAAATTAACGAAAGAGAAAAAGATAGCCCTTGATAAATGCGACTGATCGCTACCGAGTGTAAACGCTGAATAATTTCGTACTTGATTATATGAATATCATTATTAGAGTAAAACAAATATATATGTTACCAAAATTCTCATTTTATTCGTATTTTTTTCTCAAAATATGATCTTTAATTAAATGTATATGTTATAACGTCAGTATGAATGGAAAAACAAATGAATATTTCATTACCAAAAGAATACTGTGAATGTGATTATTCATAACGAATAGTATATCCTCACATCATTATTCACATTCATAATATGTAACGTATCAATAATAGGCTGTGTGGAATAAATATTGAATATCGTAAAAATTTATCTAATATTTATTTTGAACATAGAAAGAGTGAATTATATTTCTCATTCACAATCAATTATATCTCAACTCAAATCATGTCTATATTTATGTTAACTCTAGATGTTGAACGTAGGCTTTCGTACATTTTTTGGTGGATATTAATATAACACAATCAGAGTACAATATTCTACCAGGAATTATCACTGCTTCTGATTATGTTTATTTTGAAACTCATATAATCATGTTTTTACCTTCTTTTGCTGCTGGTATTCGTATACGTGAAA
Source organism: Macrotrachela quadricornifera (assembly GCA_022393335.1). NCBI lineage: Eukaryota > Metazoa > Rotifera > Eurotatoria > Philodinida > Philodinidae > Macrotrachela > Macrotrachela quadricornifera. The sequence goes on from JAJEKB010019579.1 coordinate 51,438, forward strand.
TAGCGAAACTTCATAATGGAAAGAAAACAATGAGTTTTTCTGATCTTTTATATAAAATATTGAAGAAACAGATTAATTTGTTATTCTGTAATCGAAATACAGCATATTTTTCATCTCCAACAGACAATATTGAAATCGCTATTGATAAATTAAAAATAATTGCTCGTATATTTGTAATTATTCTTGATGAAGACGATGCATTAGCCTGTGATGGTATACAACTGTACAATATTGAACCTCATAAATTATATGCAATTGAAACTATAATGGAGTAAATGATATTTCTGTTTGGCATCACATATGGAGAAGGTTATTTGATAGCAGGAAATTAAGTTAGTCTTGCAGCAGCAACAATTGTTCCGAATTATGGACCACATTTGTAACGAAACAAAAGATAGGTGTTAGTATAATGGAATAATCTACAACAATAACATGCTCACATACAGAATATTGTGTACTAAGTTTATTCTCTTTATCCCCTGATGTATTCTGATCCTTTTGCTTATTTAATATTTTTCAAAGAAATGCTTAAAAAAGTTTTGAATACAGAAAATGACAAATATTTAACATTGTTTGTGGCTTATTATTTATAATCTCTCTTTTTACAATTTAGAGCCGTTTTCTGTTCAACATCAACAGCTTGTTGAAAGTATAATAATGCTCTATGGTGTAGATGTAAGTGAAAAAATGACACCAGTCCCAGCTTTATCCATATCCTCGATAACAGTATAAGATAATATGAAATATGTAACAAGAAATTATCTTAGTCAATATGATCTTAGAAAATAAATCAATATCGTATATAGTTAGATGAAAAGAAATGAAAGTATAAATAATTTCCAATCATGAAGAAAAACAAAAGACATACACATAATAACAGAAAAGAAAAGAAAACGAACAGAAACGTACATATAATTCTAAAGGAATGATAAATTCTTAACACATTTAGTTTAGAGATAAAACAATGGAAGAAACAAAAACGAAGTAAGAAAAATGACCTAATAATTTTACTTTCTTCACTAAAAGAAATAACAATATTTGGGAAAACATACGTACACAGTATACAATAACGATCATTTTTGCAAGTTCCAAAGTAAGTAACTGTTGTCTGAATAATATGTTACAAAAATAAAAACTTATCACACATTATTGTGAAGAATATCATGGTGATTTTTCTTCTGAATAGAATTTTATTATCGCTTGGTTGAGAAAAAGAGATAATTAGCAAGAAAATATATAGAAAAAGAATATATGTTCAAGTATCAATGGCAATTTGCGCATAAATTATATTATTTCGATTATTTCTTAGTTATTTCTTAGACGACAGAATAATTTTTTCGTACTTACATGAATAGAGATAAAGTCATTTCTTACTTTCAACACTTCTTCATTCGAAATATAAAGCTATAGAAGAATTTTCAAATACATTTCTTTTTACACCATAAAAGTATTTTTTAAACACTAGTTAATTCCAATTAAATAAATCTATATGTATATTCCCGTATGAGTCAAAATAATTGCGACATCCAATATGTTACACATATAATTCTTTTATCAATAATAAATCTCAAAAACGATAACTTTATTTACGAATACAAATCGATGAAGTAAAAATAACTTTGTCAATTTTGCGTATATTGTTAAGATGACTAGTTCACGAATTTGTTAGAAAAAACGAAAAATAACATATGTTATAATATGCAGTAATTTGGTATATTCATCAAAAATTTTATTCTTTTCGACAATGTTCAAATATCAAAAGAGCCATTTTATTTGTGTTACCGTATGTAGCAGTGAGTTTTTGTACATATACGTTGATTTTTAGTAGATTTATGTCTTATAGAGCATCTATGTCATTGTTGGTGCAATAAATTACAGCGTGTTAATATATGTTATCTTTGTTTCCTCGAAACCACCGACACAAATTAAGAGATTTTTCACTTTAGCTATTATCAATCATTTCATAGTATACCTTATAAAATGAACTTCATAATTACGGAGTTTATCTCTGGTGAAATATTTATAAAATAGTCAATTTTTTAAGCTTTAAACATGAACTATAGACAAATAGGTGTTGACAATATGTATCTGCATATTTCACAATACGATAGAAAAAAACAAGGCAATGTATAGTATCCAAATGAGAAATCATAAGCGCAGTCAATCATATAAGAAGAATGAACTAGTAATACCAGATATAATCTTCTGTTTATAGTAATTGTCGAAGAAAGTCTTGAGTTGGTATTCTTTCGTGTCTAAACGGAAAGACAAGCCGACGAAAAATAGGATGTTCGGTTGTCAAGGGTACTAACTGTTTAGTCTCATTATTCCACTCTACACCAAGTCGACGAAAATGATTAGATCCAAGTACAATATTCCATGGAAGATCTGGTACAAATATTGGCGTGACATAGTAGTAGCCTTGCCATTGGTCATCTTGATATTGACGTAGAACGACATCTTGTAATGATTGATAAAGACTAGGATTCGGTACGAAATCTAAATTGCCTGATCCAATATTACACAACGACATATAACCCATATCAACATCAAGATGTAGACGATCACGCATTAACCTATTAATAAGTATTTGACGAACGCCATCTAAGATGACAACACGTGAAACTTGCACGCAACCAACGTCTTCAACTTTGAGATATGCTTCTTCACGTAGATTTGATATGTGAAGATCGAAGTCAACTTCGTACATGATACCGTATCATAAGAATTAATACAATGAATCTAAATAAATACATTTGATCTTTTAATTTTTCATTCAATTAAAATACTATCTCATCAATTTTCATCAGTTGTCTATAAAATGATTTCCCCTACCGATCGTTCCTTTTCTATCAGTTGTGAAGGTTTAAAAAAAACAAATTTCGACTGAATCTAATTCATGTAAAAAGTTGAAACATCGTTGAAGAGCGCTGAGTAATCTATCGTGGTCAATTATACATTTTCAACTTGTACTTACTAAAAGGAATATATGCCTAAACGATATAGTTATATAATGGGAGACAGGATTGGACAGTTATGCTTTTCTTCTTTGACATACTCGTTTGCTATAGAGCACATACGAAAATAATATTCTGTTCAATTAATGATCAATTTAATTTATTGTATCGTTGTAGACTGCACCGTAATACATTAAAATACGAAAGCAGTCTCATGTATTTTGGCGTCGTTCGATACCTAAGTATCAAGAATGTCTATAGACGAAGACTTGATTCTTTCAGCAATAAGAAGATCCAAACCTAAAAGACTTCTTTACTCATGCATTTTAATAGAATCGATAGATGCATATACTCTTTCTGAGACACAAACATAGAACAAATTAATCAATAAATCAATGTGTTAAAGTGTATTAAACACTTTTCACAAGCATAAAACAATTGATTTTGTATGAATCCATATTTCTATCTTTGTTTCCTAGACGTCTAAAAACTGGAATCAGACATAGAGATACAGTTATTCGTGCCTTGTTCTCTCTCTTGCTATAAATGCAGAGCAAACGTCCAGCATACAAAAAAAGCATCATATTACTTTTTTTTTCTCAGTTAATTAAAACTTCACATATACTCTTCAAATCTACCGTTTGAGACAGGTTCATTCTTATATTCATTTCGAAACAAAGAAGGTCGGAAAGAAAGTTTATTCGATTAATCCAATTATTTTTCGTTACAATTCAGTAAGAAATACTCCGATAGGAACTTATGCTGAGTGGATACCATTCGATACTATTAGAAATAGAAAAATTTGTTAATTTCAAGTGTATAAAATATATATTGCTCGCATGTAAGCAGGCAGCTCATGACTACGAATAAAAAAAGTACGATGTACAACTAAACTGAAGCAGATATGTACGTATCTAATTTTTGCTTGCGAACAATCATTGATGATTGGCATCTATCATAACAATAACTATAAAAGTAAATATTATAATAGTTTGGGCTTTCAAATTATGATTTGATGGGCTGTTTAATAGTACTATTTTCGTCTTTAACGTCGATATATAATAATTTCAGATCTCATACTGCAGATATAAGTTGAAATGTGATATCTTATTAGAGCCTGAGTAACTATTGACATATTAAATTTGATGAGATTAGAAAACATATAGTAAAACTCATCAACACCGATGATTCTTGTTGAATAACGAGTGCAATATGGGATTTTTAACCTTTGATAATGAAATTTTAGGACTAAAATTTTATAGAAAATATAAGTGATAATTGTGTTGAATAAAAGTCTTACCTCTGAATGATCTTCTGAAAGTACTTACTATTTATGTTGAGTAATTGTAATTTTCATTACAAATATTATTTTCCTATCCTCTTTTGTTTTCGACACGTAAAATACGTAGCATATGCAAAGATGAGCTCTTGCTTCATAAATCAAAATCAAAGAATGACTACAGAGTCGATTGTTTGTTGGAAATATTTCGGTTCTTGTAGTTTGTTGACGTTTAAATCTACAAATGAATCCAACTCGATCCACCAACTTAATTCAAATATGCATTATGTAACATATATTATCTTTTTGACTTATCATTATATTCAAGAACATTTTATAAAAAGAAATCATTGAAAAGTTGAAAATTTAATATTTTCAAAACTGGTTACAATGAAGTTCTTCAAATTTTGCTTTCTACGACAATTGAAATTAAGTACAATCGAAAACAGTTTTCCTTTAAGCAGAATATGTTGTATTTTGCATAGTCAATTAATAAATGAAACTTTATGAATTAATTTGAACTTAGAATCTTAAATTAAAAAGTATCTTACTTTAAATGTAGACTGGAATGTTTCTATTTTCTATTTCTAGTTAAGTCATACCAAAGGTCGGATCTGCTGCTACTCATTGGATAAGCTGTGATATAGCATTGATTAATGCGGATCAACTATGGAAATCTCAAAATGGAATGATGCCTGAATCTGATGTATGCCGCATCGAAACAGTAGCTGGATCAGATACAAGTTCGTCTGAGCTCGGATTACCACCAGAATACATTCAAAAACTGAAATTAGTGACACTAGGCTCACCAATTGAAATTGAATCACTACTTGATGGAAAGAAGACGAAGGTAGCTGTCTTTAGACCTCTAATAATTGATTTTTGTGGAAAACAAATAGTAATGCCAGTCTATGAACATAAACATACGCCTCGAGTATTATTAGGTTTAGAACGAGCTTAGCAATTAGAAATCGATGTAGACTGGATTCATTCTAAGGTAATCTTACCAAGCACTTCATATACTCACTAGGCCTATTTTATTGCTCCACAGGATCTATTTAATTTGTTTGGATCCGATGGCCATACGATTGAAGCTCTACAACAGCAGCGCAACGTATTAATCGAAATTAACAATAGGAGAAAAATCAGCAAGATTGTTGTCATCATCTGTACGAAGAAAAATGATAATAATATTATACATGCTCAAGCAGCTATTCAAGTGATATGTGCAAGTTTTACTCCAGCGCCCGAAGAAGAACGATCATGACTTTAATCAATGAAATAGACACGAAAATAGTATTATTTTATGCCAAAACCTTCTATTTAATCAAATAAACTTACAAAAGAAGTTCTCATCACATCAATTCTTTTACAAAATCAGTGCTTACATAAAAATCACAATTGCGTGCGTTCCTTTTTACTCGTCGATGACGAATGAGATAGAGCAAACATTCGAAAAAATGTTCATCTTTTTTCTTTCATTCTCTCTTTTTCCTGCTATGTAAGGTGTCGGGGTCATAAATACAGAGACGCATAACAAAAAAAAGAATGCGTCAGACGAGACGAGAAATAAATGTAGCAGCTGCGAAAGAAAAAAAATGAGTAGGACGAAAAGAAACGAGAAAGTTAGAGAAAATAAATGTTATGTTGTTGATCGAATAACATTTGGTCGACAAATTTTTGTCGAAAGTCTTTTTGTAGAAAAGCATGTCGTCCACAGAATGTATTGCCAATAAAATATTTCGTCGAAAGATAATTATATTGTTCTTTTCATTTGCTCACAGTCAGGGCAAAAGTTCATATATCTTTGATTATCCTTGTATGTTTGACAACAAAGCAAAATAGTCATATCGCCGTTGAATATACATCATAAATAATGATCATCCAGATTTAATTAATAGCCATTTGCTCTTTTCTATTTCAATAGTGAACTATCATTTTTCTGTGTACTTCATGTTATTTTCTAACGCATTGATAATTTATTATTCATTAAATATGAATACTCATGCTCTTCAATTCTCAACAACATCAAAAGAAAAACAATTATTAATATGTGATGGTTACATGTATACTTCGAATAAAGATAGAGCCCATGTCAAATATTGGCGATGCTAAGAACGATCATGTTCTGCCACCATTCATACCGACAAAAGTGATCATCTAAAGTTTCGTAGCGGCAATCATAATCATTTACGAACACCAGAAGGCATCGAATTGATTTAATTCAGACGTGTAGTGAAGCGTTGCGTTCTTGAAGAATCTACACCGATTGCTCTTATATACGATCAAGAACTGATATTACCACAACAAATACTTTCAGCTCTATCAATTGCACCTACGTCGAAAGAAGCTCGTAAGTATTTGTAACTTCATTTTTTACTTATAGCATCTATTGTTTTATATTTATTAGAATCATTTTTTCAACGTCTACGTAGAAAAATAACACCACCTCTTCCTGTATCTGATGATTTTGAAATACCAGATCAATATAGTCAAACTTTAGATGGTAAGGATCTTTTCCTTTTGGTATATCGATGGCATTTTTGGCGTTTGCCCTCCATATTTTGGTCAAATTTTTACTATGCATTGTATTCATTCATGATCTAGGCTAATCAGAAATTCTGTCTCTTCTATTTAAAGCATTACTCCTTTTAACAATACCATATACCATTGCTTTACTATCTGGTCGATCAGCAACAATTTATCAATACAATTTTGATTTACTCGATAACGAAGCTAAAGAACTTGTGCTTACATTTGAACCTAATATAATTAGAAGTAATTTCGAGCCAGGCTTTATTAAAGCCATTAAACATCAAGTATGATTTTTCTTCCTAATTTTCTTCGCTAATTTCATAAAATAATCCTATTGTTTTTTGCGTTTAATTAGTTTTCTACTTCGTATCATATGGGATGTTACTTCCCTCATACACAAAGTGTTTACAAGAAGATCCAGTCACTTGGTCCCTCATCTCAATATAAAAATAACGAAAAAGTTCGATTTCATGTGAGACAATTGACGGTACACTCCTTTACTACCACTTGAAAAAGTGAATTTAGCATATGATTATCTCGTTGAAGATCACCCATCTTGTCTTATTCATATACTGTGTCGGCGAAGCGTTGTTGCGACAAAGTGACATGTCGACCAAGCACGCGTTGACACAAAGGGTTTCAACCAACATTATAATTACCGAAAAAATGAAGCAAAAGAAAGAGACCTAATGACGACTAATGCGTTTTCTTCGTCTAATTGTAACTATGTCTGACATACAATATACTACTATCGATTCTGCAAGCAAAATGTAGCAACGTGAAATCAGAAATGTAGAACATTTTACCATGGTTTATGATCAGAAGTAAAAGAAAGTACACATCTCAAAGAGCAAAATAATGTTTAGAAGTTTGAGACGATGAATTCATTTAAATATCAAATTACATTAAATATGCAGTATGGAGAAGAAAACTAACATCTAACGATCACTTCTTTTTGTTTTCTTTTCTGTTCACACATACGTTTCACTGTTTTTTTGCTATTAATGTTATATAAATGAATAATAGGGAGCGAGAGAACTTGCAATGATAATGAATTACGTGAATTAAGGATGAGACTGTGTTGAGATGCTTATTTCTTCATACTCGAAAATTGTTATACCGATACCCTCTAACAAAGTTTTATTTAATTCTGAAAATATTGCTTTTTAAACAGTAATAGGTACTTATCTATTGAACACCTGTTACTTGTACATGTTTGTCTACAATGGATCAATTTCTTGTTTCATCATCTAATTCCTCGCTACGTCGCATTAGTAAAATTCAACGAGCACATAAAATAGTATCGATTACTAGTATTATTTGGGTTCTTCATTCTACTTGTTGGTTGTTTTAATGTGAGTATTTCACTAATTACCAGTGCATGTATTTCCAATAGTCCTGGATCTTCTTTTTATGCTGCATTATCGTTGATTTTTATTATTAGTATAATTGCAATAACAATATTAATGATATTTGGATATTTAACTTATCGTAATATTCGTCAAACAACAGTTCTTGTTGAACGACACGCTGATACACAAGTGGTAAAAATGCCTCTTCTGTAAATCATACTAATTATCATTTTTAATACTTCTCTTGGTGAATTCTATACATATGTATTGATTACGATTGAAGTTATATCTCTTAAGTTGTTTAAAGTATTTTAAAGAGATTTTTTTGATTGTTTTTAAATAAATTTTTATACACTTTTAATTTCATCTAGTCGCTTTCGTCAAACTGTAAAAGAACGCTTATTTTAATAGCGACCTTCAAATAAAGTTCAGCCATCTCAAACTTGATGATATGAATATCATCATTATAGAATGAAATAAACATATTTTACCAAAATTCTCATTTTTCTTTATAAATATTATAGAGTAAGTCATTTCTGATCACTATTAATATCCTATAAAAAAATTGAAGAATTTTTTAAACTTTTTTTTATCTAAATAAACGAAATTCATTTACAAAATAAATTCAATACTCATAAATTTCCTATCATTTTTGAAATTGTTGCACCAAGTGATGCAGCTAATTTTTGTGTTACAGCAATTCTAATTGGATCTGTTGTTTTAAAAACAGTAATAATAATCACGGTTGTTGATATATCAACACTAATGAATGCAATGCGAAAATAATATTTTGGTGGAGTAGTAAAAAATGGCATTAAAATTGGGAGAGCAAAAGATAAACCCAATACTCTGAGAACACTTGTAGTTATAATTATATTTTTAACCATTTTCAATTCACGTTCTGCACGAAATATAACGTTAATTGATGTTACTCGTTTATTTATTTCACGAATATATCGAACTAATTTTGAATAAACAATATTTATAAACATATTTGGAACTATATAAAGAATAATTGATACATAAATAATATCAAATGATACTTCTAAAGATGGATGACATATATGATTATTTTCATTATATACTATCTGATCAATTAATATAACTAGAAGAAATATTATTAAACCAAATATCCATATTATAAAAAATAAGAAAAATTTGAAAACAAAATGATTGCTAAAAAAAGATGAGTTGCATAAACGGCAGTAACATACCGATAGATTACTTGAAGCGTATATGAATAATTTTGTACAACAGTGATACTAGATAATAAAGAACCACGAAAAACACAAAGTAAATCTTCGTATATAGTTTGCTTAATATCATTTTTTTTAATAGAAATATTGCCATACTTAATAAAATACATACACAAATTAACTCACTGAGACATGTATTCACAATTAATAACATTGATACTGTTCAACATATTTTGTTAGGAACAATTAAATATAATAAAATAAAATAAATATCAATTGTAATCGAGTTACATATAATTCTTAAGATATTTGATGGAATATAGCATAGTTCAACATTAGATGAAATGTTCAATGACATCTTAATTACATTAATGTTGTTTAAAAAAAATTTATTGTTTTATTTGAGGTGCTTATGATAGTTTGATTGATGAAAATCTTATGTATTAACAAATAGTTTTCTTTTTCTATAGCAAGTGAAACAGGAAGAAAAATTTTGATGATGAGAAAAATTTCATAGATTGTAATATACCATGAAAATGAAAACACTTTTATTTTAATAGGAAATAAAAACCTTTTAGAAAGAAAATCCTAAACAAGTAAAAAACTCAGCTGAAAGAAAATGTTAAAAATAATCTTAAATTCAGAATGTCAAGAAATAGTTATCTTTGTAAACTTGTTTACATAGGCATCTATTACAACTGCTTCAGTTCAGCTCAACGACTGATGTCTTGTTTATCTCTATAAATCTTCAAACGAGAAAAATATTCTTTATAACTGAGGGTGTGAACGAATATGTATATAAATATATTTGAAAACATATTGTATACGTTATGATACAACGTAAAAAGGTGAATTTTTATGTTGTTGATATGGATAAGCAAAACTTAAAACTGATGTTTAAGAGTCATCAATGTTTATAAAATCACTATTTGGTTCGAGAATCACTGTTTTCTGTCTCGATGATCTATCAGATCTTCTTATTTCAAAAAAATATCAGGTTTGTTAAGATGCGAGGAATGCAAAAATCGAAAAAAAAATTTTACACATAGTTAGATAGAGCAAGTCAAACTGAGTAAGAAAATATGTTTCAATTTTTTTACTCAGTGCTTTTCATAAACAAATGCGAATGTTTTCTATAATATTCCGTAGTTCAATCTTTCTGAAAAAATTAACATTTTAAACATTTTCTCAAATTTTAGAGACTTATCCTCTCCTTTGGACTTATAGAAATAGTATATTCGAATTCCTCGTAAAAAAACCTGCATCGACTGGACATATTTTTTTATGTTCTTTAATCAACATATGCTTATAAAATTTATGACCTACATCAAAGAAAAAATGTCAAAAATAGTGTGTCCTTGAGGATGAGGGTTTTTTTCAAATATTGATCTATTGGGAACGAACATCGTTCGAATCTAGTTCAGTACGGGAGAAACATGGAATTTTGCCCGTAATTCGTGGTCTTCATCGTCAAAACTCACGTATTTTGTAAGAATAAGGGTAGATTCGGAATCAGCGTCAAAAACTGGGTCGATTAGAATATACTTCAAAGTGTTCCTATAATTTTCATTTTTTCATGAATATTTAGGCTCTTCTCTAGGGGTCAAAAAATCAACGTCTTGATCAACAAAAGAAGTGTATCTTAAGACAATGTAGTTTTTGGCATATGTATACATATGATTCTATTTTTTAAATGTGAAGTTTCTTTTTTATTTTTATTGACTAATTATTATTATTTACTATTAAATATATTATATAATATTTATATTGTTTACGATCTAATATTCAAGAAGTAAATAAACTGCGAGTGCTTGAATAAAAGATAGATAAATGGAAAAAAAATTCTCCTCTCAATACTGAACATAGGTCTGTAAATCAAATGAAAAAATTTCATTTAATTATTGATTATAATCATATAAATGAATTAATGCAAGAAGAGCATTGTTTTCGAGAAAATTTATACTTAAAGAAAAGAAAATTATAAAATAATTTTCTTAGAATATAGTTATACAATCGAATAGATAATAGAACTTCGAATGAGAATGGTAGATGTTTCTGATGATTGCTCATAAATTGAATCTTGAGTAAAACACAAAACTCTTTAGAAGTATCACGTATTATTACTGTAGAATAATCTTATTTTGAAAAATTTTAATTAATTCTTTTATTTCTTCTTTATCATGTTAAACTTTATTTTATTTGACAGAATGTCATTATCTCATTCTTCTCTTTCGACAATAAATTGTGATTTTATATATGGAATAAAAAATATTTAATGCTAATAAATAAATTCGGCTAAGATGACAAATCGAACTATCTTTTGAAAAAAACGTTTAACTAGCTCGTTGACCATTGAATTGAATCAATGTTTGATGAATGGAATTGTGTTGAGTTATTAATAATGAATGAAGATATGTTGAATTCGTTTACCAAATTTGAGACTTAATCATTGTATAGAATGAATGCAGATTCTAATAAAAATCTACATTTGATCAATACTATTACTCTAAGTAAATAATAAGATTCTCATTTTCCGTATAATTTCGAAAGTTATTTGATTAAAAATAAATATTAAAATATTACAATTATCCAGTTTACAAATATTTATCTTCATTAAGTATAATAAAAATAATTCAAATAATAATGAAAAAATATTATGAACTAAAGAAATAAACGTTTCACTTATATTGTAAAGAATATATCAAAGACTGAACAGTTCAATGTATGGAATTATTGAATTTTGAGTCGACAATCTTTGTACATGTGAATTCAATAAAAAAAAATCCATTTTTCACTTTCTTTTCCCCATAAATTAATATCAAAAGGCTCAAGTAATAATGCAGTGAAATGATCATTTTAAATCTAAAAATTTTCATCTATCTTTAAAAAAAAAACTCACTCTTATACTATAGTGGTCGGAAAAGAGCATCTAAACTGGGTTCAAACGAGAACATACCAGCATAAGAAATTAAATCTCACGATTATTGATTCCTTTTTGAAGAGTATAATACTGTTTCTATGACTACTAAAAATTTTACATCAAATAGTTTTAGTTTATCTGCTTTATGAAGAATCCATTAAATTAAGAACAATCAATCTCGAGTTGGTGCTTACATCTTGAGTTATCGAGCTGACTCAGCTCTTTATTGAATAACTTGATAATGCTATTAGCTAGTGAGTTCAGATTTTTGCCATCACAAGATGGGTGGTTGAGAATGCATGTCCATCGGAGAATTGAAATACTTCAACAGTTTTTGTGAGCCTTCAGAGAATTTGTGAAACATCACTATCTGATTCCTTTGATTCGATGTATTTTCGATTTCAATTTAAGTGTATTGTAGTCAAATGTCTATTGTATAAATCCTGAAATTTTTAGCTAAAAAAATGTTCCTTTCTTGTAATATTAACTTTTTAAAAGAGATTGAAAAAAAAGCTAATCAATCGAATCAGACAATAATTTTCCAAGAACTCTGTAGATCTCCGCAGGAAACTCTTTCTAATAACAAAAATCTATACTCAATAGCTGTCAATATTACCAAGTCTATTCGATTTTGAAATGACCAGTAATACAAAAGTCCTTTAACAATATCAAATAATAATATATGTTAATGATCTTAAATGATAGAAAAATACTTGTCTTTAATATCGATCCAATGATTTTCTTCCTAAAGAATTACTTAATATAATGAAAATATTTGTTTTTCACAACAAATATGAAAAGATCAAACATTAATAAGTTAAATGAAAGAAATTCCATAAAAGAAACACATTCATTATTATTCATTCAATTTCCGATTATTACTAAAAGAATAAAACAAAACTATACATAAATATAAGTCAAAATTTCATGTTTTTGTTTTTGTTTTGTTAACAACATTGATTTATAATAGTACTATTCGATGAAGTAATAACTTTATTTGGATCGATACTTTCTACAATCATTGATAAACAATCAAGACTCGATATAGTTGATGATGGTATATGATGTGTTAGTATCACTTCTGTATAATCTAAAAACAGAATATAGAATAAATGATTGACTAGATATGATAATAACAACAATCGTTTATATAAATGAGTTAGTATAATGATAATGACAGTATATCTGTCTTAATTCAATGAAAAACGATATATAGAATAGAGTGTATGTTGTTAAAACATCAAGAAAAATATATACACATTATCAACATATTATTTAGTACATTTGATAAGATGAGAAAAGAAGAAATACAAAATAATAAAATTTTACTTACTATCCATTGTTTCATAGACAGGTGATGTTGTTGAATTACTATTATAATCTGTTGTTGTTGTATTATTATATTTTTCACTGTAATTTATTGTTGAAGAACTTGCTTTTAATAACTATATATATATTATATAAATATGTTATAATTAATATAAAAAAAAAACGAAATTCTTATTTTTTCTTTACTTCATTTGTATTTGGTTTTTGATCAATTAAATCATGTCTTAATGATCGTGAATTAATTCCTGATGATCGAAGTAAATCTTCTAAATTTTCAATATATTCAATAGCATTACGTAAAATTTCAACTTTTGGTAAACGTTGATTTGGATTTGGACATGTACGTCGTTTTAATATATCAAATGCTTCATTAACTTTTTTTAGACGTCGTCGTTCACGCATTGTTGCTGCTTTTCGTCTATCAACAGTAACTGTTTTACGTTTACATGTTTTACATGCCCATAATAAACAACGACGTGTACCATCACATGAATCAATATGAATAAAAGAATCTGTATGAAGAGATTTTTTATTTGATGTTATTGTTATATTTGATTGTTCATCAGATGAATGATTCGATGGTGAATGTGATTCAGTTGTTGAACTTGATGATAATGTTGTTTGTAATGGTAATGATGATGGTGATGAATAAAAATTACTATAAATTTTTTCTTGATTATTATGTTCAGATGATGATGATGATATATAAGATGAATTAACAGATTGAAGCGTTGAATAATGTGGTAAAAATGAAGATGAACAATCAAAATTGTATGATTGTTGTTGCGGTTGTTGTTGTGGATAAAATTGTGATGTATATGATGGTATATATTGATTATATTGTCCATCTAATTGTGTTATTGTATTATTTGAATGAAAATAATTACCATAAGATGGAACAGAAATAGGTGTTGATGATGTTATAGATGTATTATCACAATATTCTTGTTGACAACTGCGAAAATCTGTCATCATTGTGAGTTTTTTTTTTATTTTAAAAATATTGAAGAAGATAATAATTAATATGTTTTTTTTTATTATATACAAAATAAAAGTCTATTACTGGATTTCATAATGATGCGATGCATTTTCTTGCTTTCTTTTTTTTTTTTCTTCTTCTTTTTAGTATCATTTGCTTTTATCTGGTTGGTTGATTGAAGTTATGTTTGATGAGAGGATCGAATAGCAATTAAGAATTGTTTCTCTTCTTTCTGTATTACTGATGATGTACAAACTAAAATGATAACAGAAAACGAAGACGAGTATTGATAATAATATAGATTGAGAACGAATCATTTAATTAACAAGTTTTATATTAATTACGAGTTTTTTTTCTTGTAATATTTTTTATTGAAATATTTCAAAATATATATATATATATATGATCCTATTTAACTAGTAAATCAATGTAATATATAATAAAGAAGAAAGAACTAATCAATCATAATGTCAAAATTCAAGTACAACAGGTGTGTGTTAGTTAAAGAAATTACTATTAGTTACTATTTATCTATAAAAATGACTATATCATTTAATGATATAATCAAATTGAATGTAAATAAATAACATAAAACAAAAAAAAAAAAAGAATTTTTAATTATATTAATAAATACAAAAATGTTTTTCGAATACCAACTTTTCAAAGTAAGTAAAAACAAAATCATGAAAATAACTAAAGATAATTTATTTTCTATCTATAAATCCCATAGTGAAATCTAATAATAATAATGTTAGACTTTGTTAATTGATATGTTAGAGATGAATTCCACAGAGAATAATATACATATAGATATGTACAATCAATACGGATGAATAAAAAGAACAAAGCAAATTAGTCTATAACTTCGTTCTTAGTAACAGTAGGTGGTAATAGAGAGAATAATATTCTTATTTGAAAATGTTAAATAAACAACAACATAGATATATGTCCTTGCTTTAAAGAAAATCGCATTAGAGAATTGGGATCTCTAAGATTATGAAAAATATTATTTGTTTATACAGAATTTAGTAACTATATATGCATGTTATACTAATATGAAATCAATTTTTAATGATATATTCTAAAAAAAAAACGAAAGCAAACTCATTAGTTCTGCTAATCAATCGATCACTATGAAGAAAGAAAGACAAGATGAATACCGACACATGGTATCTAATATCTCTCTAGAGATGAACACAATCAATTGAATATTGTAAAGTTAAAAGTAGATATGTTACAAAAATATATTATATTAATTTGATTTTGAATGTAATGAATAATTTTTTATTTAGACATATTTTAAAGGTCTCCTCATTCAAAAATCACTTATTTGACAAACCAAATTTTTATGTATACGTTTATTCTAGTTATTTTTGTGTTTGAAAGTGGATATCAGGATACAGGATTTTAAATTGTAATTATAACTAATTCAACTGATGAAATAATCAAATTCATGCGGTACGTTAGTTTATGTACAAAATAAAAAAATCAATTTTGGACACTCTGTGGTATAGGAAAACAGAGCATTCTTTTCTCTAGATTAGATTGTATAAAAAGAGTCCCTTATTAAAAGATAAATCTAAAGCTTATCTCATCGAACAATATTACTCATATTCAAATATTAACAGATCGACAAAGATTATTTCAAAAAAAAAAACAAATATAAAACTTTTAAATATCATATTTTTCTACATATATTAAAAAACAAAAATTTATTTTCTACTAGATTTTATTTTTGAATACTTAAAAAAAACCGAGTTCGTCAATATCAGAAAAAAAAGGCAAAAAGAAAAAGGTGAAAGAGAAGAACATCTTTTCAACTCATAACAATAACAAAACAAAGAGCCAGTTGCTACTATACACGATTGATGTTTAAATTCGTGCGCGTACAAAAAAAAGAATACTAACTAGATATTAATCAGTTTAAACTACTAAAACAACTGTTAAAGAAAAAAAAAACAAGACAAAATTTACTACTATCTTTTGTTACTATTTGTTGTTAAGTATTATAAGAGAAAAAATAAATCCGAACATTTGTTTATAAATAACTATTAGACCAACCATTTGTATAAAGGGATGAAGGACTATCTAATTGACCAAAAAATGATGGTATTGGCGATGTTATATTATCATCAAATCCAAGTATTTGCATACGAAGCATTTTTTCGTATGGTGTAGGTACATGTCGATTACTATCATCACCAGTTGCTTGACAATATTTAATTGTATGAGCTTTAGAATATTAAAAAAGTTTTTGAAGTTTTGAAAATAAAAATTTTTATTTTTATTTTTACCTTGTGAACCAGTTGCGCCACATATTGGACATTGATATGCACGTAAAATTGGACATGTTACATTTCCAATTGAATCTTTTAACGAATGACTTGAATAAATAACTTCATTTTCACCATTATTTCGACAAAAAACACAAACCTAAATAGTAAAAAAAAAGATTGTTTTTTTCTTTTATTTATGATTTATAATTAAAAGAAAAAAGTATTTCAAACTTCTTTTTTCATTCCACATTGTCGTTTCCAATTTGCTTCTTGAATAAGATGTTTTATTATTTCAATATCAATTTTTTCTGAACGTAATGGACGATTATTATTTGCTGTATTTCCAGCAAGAATTTGTTGTGCTGTTGTACTTAATGATATATTTGTATTTGTATTATTTTGTTGTAATATTGTTGATATTTCTGATAAAAACCATGGATGTTGTGAATGATTAAATGAATTATTTGAATTTATTCCTTGTTGTGGTAATAAACTATTATTTAAATAAGATGAATTTTTCATATTTAATTGAGGTGTATATGAATTATTATTAATATGTTCTTGAGATGGTATTGAAAGTTTATTATCAAAATTTGACCAAGAATTACATGATGATGATGTTGTTGTTGCTGTTAAACCATCAACAGGAGCCATATAAGAATATAAACGACTTCTTTCTAAATAAAATAGATTTTTTTTCCTTTTTTTTTTAATAGAGAAAATTTTGATTACAAACCATTGGTTACTTCAGTATGTTGAACAGATATTGATTGATGTCGATTTGTTGTTGTACCAAGTGCTATATCAAATGAAAAAGAAAATATATAAAAATTAATAAAATATAATTAGTAATTAAATTTTACGTGTTGATGATTTATATATTGAATCAGATAAACGACAATGTTCAATAAGATAACGATCCATACTAGTTGGTGTTAATAAGTTTGTTGTTGTTTTTGATATATTATTTGTAGGATATGGAAATAATGAATTTGTCGAAGCTGATGAAGCATTTACTGACCAATTTGAAGTAATTATATCTGTATTTCTTGATGATACTAATGGTAAATTAGTATTAATTGTCATATTTTGAAAAGCCATTGCTGTATTATTTATAGGATCAAATAAACGTTGAGAAATAAGTGGTGTTGGTGGTGGTGTTGTTTCAATAGACATTAATTTTAATGGTGATGATTTATTTTCGTTTTCTATAATTAAATAAAATTATTTTCTTTTTAAAAAGTATATAGAATGATCGACAAGTTCTTCAAAATATTTTTTATTCTTATTTAATAGATTCTATTTTTAAAAATCTTACTTTGAGTGGTCCACAAGTTCTGACCACAATATTTAAAGATGACCTATTTAGAAATAAAAAAGCAAATATACCATGTTGTAGAACTTTTGAGTCGAGTCGAATGGTATTGACTCTTTAGATACTCGGAGATGCAATCTATATGATTTCGTTTAATACTAAGGACAACAATATTCAATTATTTATAATGCTCGAATGTAAGCACGTAATTGTCTATCAATAAACTGATTCCCAGTTTTTTCAAAATGTTATGAAAACAGGATTTACTCTATACCATTCGATGCATTTCAAAAGTTCTACAACATAGTATATTTAATTTTTCATTTCTGAATAGATCATCTTTTCCAACAAAGTTTTTTAAATACCATGACACGAATCCTTGGATCATCCTAAATATCTTACTAAATGGTTAAAGCACATACGAAATCTAATTCAATTAATTCGATTGTTACATATCTTTTAAAATCGAAAATATGATACGGTGTGCAACTTCTTTTAAAGATTTACAATCAGAATGACTACCTCATTGAGAATATAGATGAAGTTGTATAGACATGTGGCAGTGACTAAGAAAGAAGGATTGAGGAGGCCGACACTAGGTTGATGGTTCCTAATAATCATCTTACACGTGCATCTACTATTAAATCCTCACACTAACTCATTCTTTTATCTCCACTTTTCATGACTCTCATCTATATATATATTCATACATCCTGAGTCCTTCTTTCTTAGTAACTGTTCTCTCACCCATCTCACTTCATCATCATTCTGATTCAATGTATTATAAAACTTACTTAAAATCATATCATTATTTTCATTAATAGATGAAGATGAAAAATTTCTCTGATTATTTATTTGTTCAATAGATAAAGATTCAATATCATTATCATCATTTGTATTATTATTTTCTTCATAATAAAATAGATTATCATCTTCATCATTAATACTAGATGGTGGTGAATAAAAATCTGTTACACCAAATTCTTCATTTTTTAAATAACCACAACCAAGTGCTGTTTCCATATTTATTTTAAATATAAATGAAATTAAAGTATGAAATAGAGAATTATTGTGATTATATATGTACTAACTCACACATACTATTTTTCTAAAATATACAATAAATTTAAATATGTTAACTGTCGAAAGAATTCTACTAAGGGCATATCTCTCTCTCTCTCTCATTCTCTTTCTTTTCTTCTTCTATTAAATAAATAAAAACTATACTTTTAGTTATATGACGATATTTATACATTCGTCTCTCTCTTCTCTATAAAACGAAAATTCGAGATAATAATAAAGAATAGAAATGATATTGATATAACCAATAAAGGATTTATATCCCTGGATATTAAAAATACTCTGATTTCGATATATTATAAATGATTTTATAAGGAAATATATTTTGCAATTTTTTATTCGTTGTATTTTAAAATTTATATAATAAAAGTAATAATATATAAAATATTTCAATTAAAATAAAGAAAATTTTTCTATATAATATTTGATTGTTATCGTACGACATCTGTTTAAATATATCATTCTTTTTGTTTTAAATTTATCCATTAGGATAAAATCTGTCAAGAATAAACGGTTTATTAATTTATATTAGAAAAATTAAATATGAATACACTTAATTTTCGTCTTGCTGAAGAAAAAAATTTTCATAGTGAAATTCTTTTATTTTCATTTAATCCCGAACATGATATTATTGTTGTATGTTCAGCAAATGGCGATGTATATATATTAATTTTCGATTTATTTAAAAAAAAAATCTTCAAATTACTCTTTTTTTTGTCTAGGTTATTGCTTATCAAGCTTATATTCGTAAAGTTTGGGCATTAGGTACTCGAAATCAACGTAAAAAACCTGTTAGTTTAGCATGGAGACCTGATGGACAAGGTAGGACTTTTTATTTATGAAAATAATACTTCAAAGATTAATATTATTAGTACTTGCTGTTACATTTTCAAATCGTACACTTGTATTAGCATCAATTCAAGATGGTCATTCATTATTATCCGAAACATTACCATTTGAAATTCGTTCATGTAATTGGATTGAACGTACAACAGGACAACAAGATGAAAATATTCATACACAATTTGAATCAATATCTATTGATGATTATTTACCTGTTCTTGTTGATTTATCATCAATTAATCGAACACGAAAACATATTGTTGATCCACCAGATGATCTTTTTTCACTTGATAAACAAACAAAATTAAATATGTAAGATAATTATACTAAAACTTCTTATTTTTCATAATCTTTTATTTAGTTTAATTTTATTCGGTTCTAATGATATACTTCTTCGTGTATTTGGTCTTTGGCCATTACTTTTAATTAATCGTTCATCATTACCTATTGATCAAACTCTTTTATCTGTAACAATGTCATCATCTCTTGATACATTATGTCTATTAACACGATGTGATACATCTATTAATTATACATTATATGAACGCACATCATTTTTATCAGAATATCATAATGATTATTTTCATTTAATACGTTCACTTTGTCGTATAAAAAGTTTAATTTTATTCAATGATAAAATTTTAACAACATTAATTGATTTAACATTTAAATGTTTTTCGGATTTTCAATCACGTGTTAATACATTTTGTGAAACAACACGACAACAAAATTTTAAACAATGGACATTTCAATGTGAATTAATGTCATTATTAGCAACAGGAAATTGTTCTGAATATATGCAACAAAATTTTTTTGGAAATATTTTTGATTATGGTTATGCAAAAAAACTAGTTACAACTTTTGAAGAAACAAGAATTAAATCAAAAGAATTAATTGTTATGTTTGGAAGGTAAAACAAAAAAAAAAAATAATTTCTTTTAAATATTTAATTTTGTTTTATTTTCTAAGAACCATTGAACATATATTTGGATATCTTGTAGAAATTAAAGGTTTACAACAATGGTATGGAAAATTTGATCAAATTGAATTTGATCGAAATATTCTTGAAGGTAAACATATAACAAATTTTTAAATGATTTTAATTATATTATTTGCAATCATAAAAAATTAAAATTAAAATAAACATAGTCTTTTGAGAATATTGAAAGTATAAAAATTTTTCGATAATGCTTACTGGAAGATATTACAGTATTAAACGTATACACTTGTACCACGGGTATATATATATCCCAGAAAACTTCTAATCGTCCGCTCTATATTTTAGATCAAAGGTAAAATTCATATCCATTTTCTTATTGGTAGTTTCATATTTCTGTAAGATATGATAAATATCAATAGTACTTTTGAAATTTATTCAAATAAATAAAAATTTAGTAAATTTATAGAGTTCGTTCGATAATGAACATTATGCATCTATTAGCACTTTTCCCGTCTTGAACATACATCATCTATAACTAGAAAATAAACAGCGAAATTTTTTCATTTTTAAAACTTTTTAAATTTATTTTAGTATGTTTATCGAATGCTGGTAGTCTTCTACTAAAAATTAATGAATATACAGAGTATGTATTTAATTTAAATAAAAATATAAATTTAATTATTAATCTTGTAGTTTTATTCATGAAATGTCAGATGTTTATACATTTTTTTTACGTTGGCTTGGTTTCGGTATGTATTTAATTAAATATTTAATTATTTAGTTTTTAATTTTGCTAATAAATTATTTTCTAATATTAGTTGCTCATCAATTACATACATCTAAACATAATACAAGTACACATCATGATGAACAAATTGAAGTAAATTAATTTGATTTTTTTATTTTAATTAAAATTTATGAAAATTTCTAGTGTACAGAAGCTGATTGGGATCATTTAATACAATTTATAGATTCTTATTGTTCATTTGATGAACCTATACTTGATATATTTTCTATGGTAAATTTTGTTTTTTTTTTTTTTTTATTTAATAAATTTATATTTTTTTTCTTTTCGTATTTTGAAGTATTTAAAATCTGAAAATTTACCAGAAAGTCTTATACGTGATTCAACTTATCGTAAATTATTTGATCAATCAAGTATATATCTAGTTTTTTTTATCTTCTTTAAGAATTATCATAAAAAAATCTCTTCATTTTTTTTAATTTGAATAGTTAATACTAAAACTACATATTTTTCATCAAAACCGCGTCGATCTTTAGTAGGAGCTTATCAAGATTTAAAACAATCAATTACAAAAGCATTTGAAGTACGAACACAAAATTCAAATATACAAATGAATAAATCATTACCATTACTTGCTTCAATGTAAAATATGATATTTCAAATATATATTCAATAAATAAAATTTTTTTAGACCAATCGATCAACAATCTTCTTCAATAATTGAATTTGATCATCGTCGAAGTCAGCATTCAATTAGTTATATTGTTCAACAAAATTCTTCACAATTTCATTTAATTATTTATACATCAACGTAAATTATTAATCATTTCTAAAAAAATAGTTTTGGCATGATCAAAGATTGAAGCAATCTTTTCTATTGTTGAAAGTTCTATATACATTTTAAAACGTCCAGTAACCCTACATAGTAATATCATTCAGGAAATCGTAGATCTGAAGTTCTCTGGCCATGTTTTTTTTTGAAAAGAAGCATTTAACGTTAAAATCTTCCATTAGTATAAGTAGTGAAAGTTTCGCAGTATAATTTCATCTATGTTGCAAAACTTTCAATATGTTCTGTCTGTCTCTTAAATAGAATACGCATCACAAAAGAATTCCAGCACTTGTTTTTATTTAATTTCTAGAAATAAACAATGTCTTGTACGATCATTTGATCTTCAACATATTCTTATTCCTAACCGGTAAATTTTTTTTTGTTTTTGAATTTATATACATATACATATATTTAGTTTTATAACTAATTTTAAACTTTATGATGATGATAAATTAGCAATTGTATGTACTAATCTATCAGATTTAAATAATGGAAATAATAATGATACAATATTATTTAATAATAATCATCAATCAAATTTAATGATTATTAATTTTAAATCAATAATTGATTCACAAATAAATGATTTTATAGGAAATAATACAAATATTATTTTATCATATACATTAAAAGATATACCAGCTAAACTTACTGTTGATGGAAGACGAAATTTAATTGCCGTGGTATGTATAGAATGAATAGAAAAATACAAAGAATTATTCATATATTCACAAATATGTAGAGTTTTTAGTTAAAAATGTTAAAAAAGGGAGTTTTCAAAGTTTTTAATACATGAATGTAAATGAATACTTTTAGTCATTATCTGTTTGATTAATAAAACAGTATTGGCAATAATACAGATTTTATTTAAATAAATAGATTTTCAATGCAGATAGTTTGGTAAACTAGTAAAGTTTATTGTATTATTAAAAACATGATTTCTTCAAAATCTGAAAGAAAAAAAAATGCAAGAATGAGGATCTTTAACTTCCAAAAAAATAAAACGAAATTAGATTTGTGAAAAAGTTCAAAGCAGTCTCCGAGATAGAATTTTAGTTATGTGGGAAAAAAATTTTCAGTTAGATCAGATAAAAATTTATAAGTGTTCATGTAACAAGAGATAGTCCTATACAAAAACTTCATAAAAACTCATTTTTTTTTCTCTAATATGTATCTCCTTAAACGTACTCTCTTCAAAAATCAGAAATGATTAAAAAAGACAACGACGATGTTTCATCGTTAAAATATGGTACATCTATTTATAAACGATGTGAACTTTCCTAAAAATGATAATGAATATAGACATGCTCTTTTTTTCTTCATTAGATAAGTTTATTTTCTTAACAATTTTGTATATACAAAAGATTCTTTCTCTTCATAATTTAATAATCCTTGATATGTATACACATGTTATTTCTCTTAGATAAAAAATAAAAGAATGCATTCTTTTTTTCTTTATATTTATTTATTATTAGTGGTCAAAAAACCGAAAACTTACTACATTTATACATAATCCATCGGATGATATTAATCAAGGTTCATCTTTATCTCAAGTACCTATTCGAATGGATGATGAAAGTACATTAATACAATCTGGTTCGACAGCAACAACAATGATTTCTTCTCAAGAAAGTACAAGATAAAATAAATAACTTTCTTTAATCAAATTGTAATAGTTCATTATTAAATAAAAGATATATATATATATATTTATATACATAATTTTGAATTGATCTTTGCCGCATAAAAAAGAAGAAGAAAAAAACCGAAATTTGTGTTGATCGATGAAGACAAATCATTTAGATAGATGCTTTCTTTTTTTTTCTTTTTTCAATAAATAATAAACGAGCCGTTGACATCTTAATTATTCTTTGCTATTAGTGAAAATGATAGAGATTCAGTGTAAATTATACTTATAACAAAAACCGAATATATTTCTGTTCACAGAATATAAAATATCTTTTTTTATACATTATGGACCAATCAGCATATACATATATAAGCTTTATATCTAATAGAAAAGAAGAAAGAAAATGCTGCTATTAATTTTCTTTATCAGTAACGATCTAATAGACATCTATTTATTCTCTCTTTCTCAATAATAACAGTAACTTTTATTCAGTTTCTTAGATAACTGATTAATAAAATTAGAGCCGTATGTATACAGATTATATTATTCATCGAAAATTCAGTTAGGGAATAAAAAGAAAAAAGAAAAAAGAAAGAGAAAGAGGAAAATTCAAATATATTGAATTAATACATAAATATGATGCATCATTATTCAGGTATTTATTATTTTGAATTATATTTAGAAAAAAAAAATTCGATTAATCCTTTGAGTACGGGTGACGAGAATTCTCGTATACTGAATAATTTGGAAAAAAAACATGATCTGTTCGCTATTTAATAGTATATGTATACATGTCAATTTTCATTTATCTACCTATCAACTTGAGATAATTCGAGAAATTATTATAAACTATGGTAGTTACATGTGAAATTCAAATTGATTGTTTTCTTCAAGTATGAGGAGATTCAAAAGATACTTTGTATGAATGTATTGAATGTAATGTAAGATTGTGTCTTACGGATTGTTTTAAAGATTATCATACTCCAAAAAAAAAGGCATTTTAAATCATGAATTTCATAATATTCTTTTGCAAAATAAGTGTCTTTACTATATTAAAATAATCTCGTACTCAAAGGGTTAATTGAATTATTATTACTCATTAATTATATTTTCATAATTATGATATAGATTCAAATAAAAATTTATTTATTCAACAAGATAATAATTTATTATCAAATAATGATGATGATGATGATGATGATAATAATGATAATAATAATATTAATAGAAAACGAAAAAAAAGACGAAACCGTACAACATTTACATCATATCAACTTGCAGAAATGGAACGTATTTTTCAAAAAACTCATTATCCAGATGTTTATGTTCGAGAACAATTAGCTTTACGTTGTAATCTAACAGAAGCACGAGTACAGGTATTAATATTTATCTTTAATAGAATATATTTCACAATATCCTTTCCCTATTAATTATAAAATTAATATAATTAAATTAAGAATTTTATATTCGATTAGGTTTGGTTTCAAAATCGACGTGCAAAATGGCGAAAACGTGAACGATATATAAATACATCTCAAATACGTACATTACTTATGCCAACAACAAATCCTTATGATATTTCATTATTTTCAGTTGCTAACAATCAATATTCTTCGGTATATAAATCAATAATTTAATTATATTTTTTTTTTCTTCTATTAATTATAATCTTTAGTTGACAATGGATAATAATTGGTGTTCATCATCAACAACTTTATTGAATCATCCTTCTTTTCAAGATTATCATCAATCAACAGATCCATCATCTTCTTTAATTATATCAAATACTTTGTCGAATTTTATCAATATGCCATATGCATTACCATCATTATCGCAAACATCTCCTGTAATAAATAATTTTAATCCATCGACATATATTGGACATAATATTAATTCAGATCAACGCAATAATTCAATTGCAACATTACGTCTTAAAGCTCATGAACATAGTGTAGCATTTAGTGGTTTGTAAATATCAGTAATTTGTTTTCTTTTATTTGTAACTTCATTGAATATCAAGAAAATGGTGGTGATTTGTTTTTATTCATTTAAAGAAAAAAAATGATTTTAATTTCAATAAGTAAATTGAAGAATACTAGTCAAATAAGCTAATAATTAATTAATAGAATAGGAATGAAGATTTTTTATTTTTTTGAAAATTTTTATGACTCATTGGTTGTCGTAATCAAGCTGAAAAGGCGGTAAAATTGATAAGGGGATCTATGATATTTTGTTCTACAAGCAGAATATAACATTAATGGTCATCTAAGTGTTTCGATCACACATGTATTTATCAATCTTCTTTGCACTTTAAAAGTTCATCCGATTGCTGATTAAATGAATAATATTTTGATCTTGTTGAAAGGAGAAAATAAATACACAATATACTACAGAACAAAATATTCATAAATACTAGCCATCGACGCTTGTACGTCGATTGTCAGATAATGAAATACGCATCATCTCATTATTAACTACGTACATGAAAGAACATTTAAAAGGAGCTACTCACTATTGATCAAAGTAGTAACGCTTGAGCAATATTTAACAAACGAAGAATGTAGAAGAAGATGACAGATTTCTACATTTTATGACTTTCGTATGGCTCATCTTCACAACGTTATACAAGAGAATGTGATAGTATTTAGCAAACCATCCTCGGTTGTTTTGCACGGAGAATAGGTTAGAAAAGCAACAAAGTTATATGCACAAAATCCGTCATTCATTGTTGAACAGTATCGATATAACAAGCAACATCATAGTTTCTATGGTATTCAAGTGTCTACTACTTTGTTCTCTCATCGATACAGTGATAAATGCCATATGTTCTGGCTATTGTTCGAATGTTGAAACAAACAAATAGCACATCTCAATATGAGCCTCTTGTACATCTTCCCCGTGTTAATCATTCTATAAGTTTTATACCAGAATTGTTCTTACATTTTCTTGTGAATCACAAAGTATCGTAGTTTTCAAAATGAACTGAAACATTGAGAGAAAATTATGATATCAATTTCACGTTCTAACAGCAGTAGCATTATATTTAATCCAGATAAATTTTAATTCTTTTTTACTTGATATTCTGCCTATTTATATAATATCATAAACTGAAGACATTAGTTTTTAATCTTATACTTTTTCTCATGATTAAGTACACCAATATATACTAGATAAGTATATTTTAAAACTAAAAACACTTAAATTTTTTGTTTTATTAACTAAAATATTTATTAGAAAAATAGCTTTTAATAATACTCTTTGATTTTGACTATTATACATATTATAGCAGTGGACAAAAATCTTTGTACAAATTTTTTTTCAAAATTGAGCCTTCACTAGTTATTCTAGATAATAACTATAGAGTTTTTTCAGTTTTCTTATTTTTAATACATATTTATACGAATATATAACCTTCTTCTACCTCGAAAGGTCTTATATATCAATACTATACTATTGAGACAAAGCAGTAAGATCTACTGTAATAATATCAGATTAAAATAAATCGCTGTTAGTCAAATCCAACACTTGAAATATATACCAAAAAACAAAAAGAACGTTTAAGAGTGAGATCATCTTATAAATAAAGTTGTGTTGTCTGTTACATGTTGAGGAGCAGATATCATAGCCTTTATTTAGTCAATATGCCTCTATTAGCTTTAAATGATGAAAAGAGTGATACTGCTTTAGAAAAGCTTTATCAATAAGGATACCTCTAATGAGAAAAACGACTGAAAATGTATCATTCGTATCATTGAACAAGTTTTATTTAAATATTAATACATCATCAATATTTCAGTATTCATCGAATAAAAAAACTGATAAATTCCAATATTTTTCAGGTAAACACGTTAAAAATGTTAAAATTTCGATTATAAATAATTTTGCTAGATTCAAGAAAAAAATTTGTTTGTTTTATATTCCTTCTAAAATTGAACAAAAGCGATATCAAATTATGCTGTTTTATAGTACACTTCGTGATCTATCAACCATTATATAAAACAATTCAAATAGGATATGTATAGAAGATAACATGCGTAGAAAAAGTTGTGCAAGTTTTTTCGTCTACATTTATAAATATTTGTTTTATTAAGTTATAATGAAATATATTTCATTCAAATTTAGAGATTTAATAACTACAATTATAAAGAATAAAATACATTCTATTATTATATATTATAATTAGATAATATTGAAAGAGATATATCATGAAATTTAAAATAGATAAAATAATAATTATTCAATATTAAAATAAGAGCAAAGAGTATAAACATAAATGATAAAAATAAATAAAAGAATGTGCGTATATGCCTTTAGAATTTACATATTTTTATTTTAAAATCTGACGATATAAAAAAGATTTTTATGTTTACAATATTTGTAATATAAGAGTTGCGAGATGTTTCTTATCTATTTTCATAAACTGATAAAATTAAAACGCAAAAAAGTGCATTGATAAGCAGTTTAAATATCATCATTTTTTTTCTTTTTGGTTTCATATTATCTCATAATTTATCTTTTCTCAAAAGACGTCATTTCATTGAGTATAGATTTTTAATAAAAAATGCTAGGTTCACGAATTGGTATTCTATTGATCTTAGTATTTATTCTGTTGTCAATAACAAGTATTATCACTGATGATACTATTAACAATGCAGAAACCACCGTCGGTTATAACAATACGAATGCGACTACTACTGCCACACCAACAAATAAAGTACCACTTTGGGCAGGTTTCATTGGATGTCTTATAGCATCGCTCTTTTTTGGATCGAATTTATTACCTGTAAAACAATTTTCAGCAGGTGATGGATTTTTTTTTCAATTTGTATTTTGTGTTGCTGTATGGCTTGTTGGTCTTATACTTGATCTTATTTTGGATAATCAACGTTTTTATCCACTTGTACTTATTGGAGGTAGTAGATAAATTCTTTTTAATTTATGGTTTCTTTTGTTTTGATATAAAAATATTTCTAGGTGTTTTATGGACAACAGGAAATCTTGTAACAGTATTTTGTATAAAAACATGTGGTCTTGCTGTTGGTTTACTTATTTGGGGAACAACAAGTTTAATAATGGGTTGGGCTGGTGGTCGTTTTGGTTTACTTGGTGTTAATGCTCAAGTACCATCTACAACAGGAAAACTAGCATTGAATTATGCATCAGTTGTATTAGCTGCAATAAGTGCAATATTTTTTCTTTTTATTAAATCATCACCAACACCACCAAGAGAAACTCCATATGTGGCTACATTTGAGGATAAATCATCACTTGAATTATCAAAAATGGTAAATACGGAAGGCATAACAGAAGCAACTGGTGATACTGATTTTCCATTTCTTAATCGATTAAGTGATACAGTACAAAAAATATTAGGCTGTTCATTAGCTGCTCTCGCTGGAATTTTTTATGGATTAATGTTTATACCTGATCAATATATACGTGATCATAAAGAAAAATATACTTATAAGAATGATTTCCCAGCTGATAATGGTCTTTATTATATTAATTCACAATATTCAGGTATTCTTCTTTCATCTTTATTCTATTTTATTGTTTATGCAGCAATTAAACGCAATAAACCAGATATTAATCCATCTATTGCTATACCAGCTATGATTAGTGGTACAATGTGGGGAATAGCAAATATTGGTTTTATTGTTGCTATTAGTGCATTAACAAGTGCAGTTGCTTATCCAATTGTTAGTGTTTTACCAGGTATCGTCACATCATTATGGTCATTATTTTGGTTTAAAGAAATTCGAGGACTAAAAAATTATATATTTCTTGGTGCTGGTATGGTCGTTCGAATTCTTGCTGCTGTACTTAGTGGTCTATCGGCATAACTATATATATACGTATTTTTATTTTTTGTTTATGGCATATAATATCTTTTTTTTGTTTTTTTTTAATTTCATCTTACTTTTAGCAAAAGACAACAAATAAAAGAAAAGAAAAAAAAAAGAACTATAACGTTTAGTATCACGATAATACACTGACAGAGAATAATTATATAACTGTTTTGTTTTAAATCTCGATTAGCATGGAAATGAAAACAAGGAACTATGGATTAATTAATCTGTAGCTATTTTTTGTTCATCATTATTTTCTTCATTCGTTTTAACATCACCATTTGTTGATTGTTTATCAGACTAAACAGAACAAAAAAAAAACAACTAATCAAAATAAATAATTTTTTTTTTTGAAAACTATACTTTTTCATTTTGTTTAGCCATTTTAGCAAATATATTAGCGTATAATTCTTTTTCTTTTTGTTGATAAGCTTTATTTTGTTCACGACATGTTTGAATTGATTGTCTTGCAGCACTATTTGATGGATTTAATTTTAAAACTTCTTGAAAATCTTTTATAGCTTCATCATAATTTGACATTGCTAATTGTGATTGTCCACGACGAAATAAACATTTTTCATTTTTAGAATCTAATTCTAATGCTTTTTCACAAGCTTGTATACATTCAGCATGTTCATTTAGTTTTAAATGACACAATGCAATATTTGATTGTGCACTTAGTTTTAATTCATCAGCTTTCTTTTTATCATTTTCATTTTCATAATTTGGTGTTTGAAGATAATCAGCAATTGTTTTATATTTTTTAATAGCAGCTCGATAATGACCATCCTTTAATAAAATAATAATTAGAAGAAAAAACAACAAGAAATTTTTTTTTACGATTGATTGCATTTTTTATTTCCGTAATTTTTTTTTTCTCTCATGAAATATTTGTTTATTCTTACTTTAAATAATTCACCAGCACGTTTTTTTAAAACATCTGATTGTTCAAGTTTTTCAGCATCATTCATTGACCATGATTCTTTAGCCTATTAAAAAAATAAAAATAAGTTTCTTATTTTTTTTTATTTACTATTTAATTTAGACAAACTTTTTCAAAATTAAGTAATGTAACTTCATAATCAACGGGTGTATTAGCTGGAATATGAAATTTTTCTATACCAGTTGTTGCTTTTAATTTTAATTTTAATTGAGCATGTTCATTCTTTGTCATTTTTGTAATAGCATGTTCAACACTAAATATTATTAAAATAAAATTTAATTAATTGAATTAAAAGAAAAGTTATCACAAACCCTTCAGGAATATTATGTAAAAATCCTTCACCAACAGTAAATGATACTGTTCGGTCATCGAATACTTTATTTTCATGAGTGCCTTTAAGTATAACTTCAACTCTAGCATCATCATTTGGTTTAGCCCATCCTTCTCCTTTTTTTAATGTTCGTCGAACAATACTATGATCTTTTCCTTCACTTAAATCTTCACCTAAGAAAGAAGAAATATTATAAATATTAAATTATGTATAAAAAAAAGTAAAATATAACTTTACCAACAAAATCAAAAAGTTCGATTTCAAAAATTAATGTTGCATTTGGTCCAATTTTATCACCAGAACCACTTTCACCATATGCATATTCTGGTTTACATATTAAACGACATATTTCTCCGCGTTTCATTGTTGCTACACCAATATCCCATGCTTTAATAACAGAACCTTTAGCAAGTTCAAAATCAAATTTTTGATTACGATCTCGACTACTATCAAATTTTGTTCCATCAAGTAATGTACCAACATAATGTACATAGACTTTATCATTTGGTAATGGCCGTTCATCACCAGTACCTTCTTTAATTATTTCTTTAAGAACACCTTTAAAAAACAAATAATAATAAATATAAATAAAATTAATATACAAAAAAAAAGAAAATTTTTTTTAACAAACCTCCATCTTTGTCAGGAGAAATATCTTCGCCTTTAAGTGTAGCGTTTTCATTAGTTTCCGTTGATGTCATGTTGGTTAGATAAATGAAAATGAAAGGAAATGAATTATTATGTACATTCTTTCGAGAAGGTTCTTTCCATTAGATGTCGTTAGATTAATAAATTTTACTCAAAAAAAAAAGAATTAATTTTGATAATTAATTTAAAAATAAAAATTTTTTTTATTGAAAAAAATAGTATATGAATATTATTGGTTATTGTTGTCAAAGAAAGGAACTTGATTATGGCGGATTATTTATCAAGTGTATATATATAATCTAACGATCATTTAAGACTTTGATAAATCTTGCTTATTAATTTTCATACAGAAATCGTTGAATTAAATTCGATTACAAAAAATTTTAGAATATTCCTCTTTAATGGTGAAATATAAGAAAAAATTCAATAGAATATTCACTATACTGACAAAAAAGAATTAGCAGGAGAAAGAAATGAATAGATGAATTAGAACATTATTAAATAATTTTATCCTATCGATAAAATATTCGTTAATCTTTTACTGTCCATTGGTTACTGGAGTAGTCATTTGTAGAACAATAGCAGAAACCAATAGAATTATCGAATTCAAAAAGGATAAGAATCTTTTTTGTGATAAATTTCATGGACTATCGATTGATAAAAATAATACCTGTTTTGAATACTATATCAGAATATTTCTCCAAATCCTAGTTAATGGAGATCTTTTAACATTGTTGTATGGTATTAGTTGATGACAAAGAACTCTTGTAGAATAAATATATTTCGAAAGTTTCATGACAACTTCGCGAATTACCCATACAAACAGACACAGTTGGTCATATAGTCACTATTGGACAGATGAAGATTAATCAAGAACGAAGTTAATCTATGCATTACTCACTGTATATCCATGTTTGCGTCCCAATTAAGAATGCGTTTTTTATTATAATTATTTACCCATCTATCTTCTAAAGCACGGTTAAGTATAACTGTATCAACTGATAAAATTGTTTTTAGTGCTCGTTCCTATTCATATTAACTCCGCCTGATATTTCTAAATAATCCATCAAATTAATTCCAATTTAGAAACAACATTCTTATCTTCTATCACTTTCAGAAAAATATTCGTTTCTTTTATTTTTATTTTAAATTTCATTTCAGATTCATTTAAGGAAAGTTAACAATAAATTTGAATTATTCTCGGAACAATTCGTCCTATCAATGTTGTCACTTGTTCAATGTAGTGTGTCAAATATAATTTGACGAGCTCTATCTATACTGGTATTACAACCTTATTATTTTCAATAGATTTTTTCATTGTATTAAATTCTTCATCAGCAAAAATAGTTGTAATATCAAATGATTTATCCAATCCAAGTTCACGATAAGAATGTGATACTAATTGATAAAACATTCAGCATTTCGTTTTGCTAAATCGATCAGTCTTTTGAAGATTTTCATTTAATAAATACTGCTGATCGAATATTGCACTCAGAGAATGAATTAGTTCAATAGCATATTTTCCAATATTTGATAGGAAAAAAGAAAACTTTTTACATTTGGAAGTTGAAAGTAATCCAATTAAGACAAAATGTTGATTGTAGAATTCATGGTTTATCGCAATCTTTAATTATTTATTATGATTATCGTGATATAGTGGCATTACTATATCTTATTATTATTTTTTCTTCTCTTTCTTATATATCTTCTTTCTGTGATCTCATTTTCTTTTGTTTTCTTCGATCGCGGTCAAAGTTTATAAACAATTAGAACTGATCTCAATCTTGTTCTATCGCGTGTTTCTATATTGTCCTTGTGCAATATATCTTTTTTTCTTATTTTCAAATAAACATTCATTTATCCTTCTACGTCATTTAGTTACACACTTCTATATTTTCCTGTCTCACCTCTTCCTTGGAAATATGACAATTATAAAAAAAATTAGTCAATTAATTCAATGTTTTCTTCTCAATCATCACCGTGATTTAGAAGGATAAAAAAATAATTCTTTTTAAATATAATTATTGTTTTTTTTTATTTTTAATTTAGAATAAAAGAATCTGCTTATTTAATTTATACTGGTATTAAACATAAACTATCAATGATTTGTTCAGATTTGGGACATTTAACGTTTAAAGGTGGAAAAATTAGCATTTAAACGTATCATACGTTGTGAACAATTAACAAAGAAACTACAAAAAAGCAAAATGTGACGTGAAATTTTTGCGTATATGCCTACTATATAATCTAATGCCGAAGTTCGTCAGATTTCGATTGTGAAAACCTGAATTAATATCATCATCTAAATATTTTTTCTTTCAAAGACAGTGTCTATCACGTGAATTTGACACTCGGCGAAAGAAATCTCGTCGTTTAGAAAAAGACTTAGACATCATCTTGACTGATGTCGAACGAAGTCTCTCGACTGTAGACTTCCTGAACATTCGGAAGTTTCTTTATGACACAGCTAATCGTGTCTATTTCGAAACCATACCAACCCATCAACTTAAATTAGAGTCATTAAATAAAGGTCCAGTTGGACAGAATTTTGAAAAAATGAAATCAAAAATAATACGCAACATCTCATCATATAAGCTTTCCTTAGTAGAGGAACGGCTTCTCTGTCGTGGATGAGACTTCTGTGTTGAGAATCGACTCAAAAAATTCCTCGATCTTCAAACAGATGTCGAACTAAATGTTGAAAAACTTGAAAATCTTTGTCCAAAGCCCGTGTTTAGATCTATATGTCGTCATCTATATGATGCCTCCGCACAGCTCATGCGGTCAGGTCGGAAAAAGAGACTATGTAATATCTCAGATGAGGAAATGAACGCTTTACATACACTTCAAAATAACTCAAAAATTATAATATCAAAAGTTGACAAGGACAATTTTATTTTAGTGATAGACAAGACGGACTATATTAAGAAGGTAGAAAATATTTTAAATGGACCACAATTCAAAACCGGTAGAGAGAGAAAACCTTACAGAAAAGAGAAGAGGAGCTTAATAAATATATCCATTTATTGTATGAAGAAAAAGTAGTCGATAAGAAATTCAAGCCTAAGCTATAATCTACTGCTGCCTGACCTGCGGTGTTCTACGGGTTACCAAAAGTTCATAAAACCGGTTATCCCTTAAGACCTATTATATCAGCAATAGGTAGCTTTCAATGCGATCTATCAAAATACCTAGCTGCAGCGATAAGAAATGCGCGCCCACAAGCGTAATCTTTCATAAAAGATTCGTTTGATTTTGTTAATAAAATCAAGAATATTACGTTAAGTAAACGTAAAATATACATCATGTGCAGTTTCGATGTGGAGAGTTTATACACAAAAGTACCTGTAAAAAACGCTATTGAAGCTGCCTTAGATTTTGTATATAAACCAAAGAAACTGATAGATACTTCATTCGATCGTGAGCAAACTAAGAAGTTACTAGAATTATGCGTATGCGATGCTCCCTTTAGATTTTTAGAAAAGAATTATATACAGACTGATGGTGTAGTCATGGACAATCCATTAGCTCCCATCTCGGCTGATCTCTGGATGCAGGAAATGGAGAAGAAACTAAATCGCTTCTCCACTAACGAACCTATCGTCTGGATGAGATATGTGGACGATGTATTCGCCCTCTTTTCAATACCAAAGATACAAATCCTCGGATTTCATACTAGAATAAATAAGTGACATAATAAACTTAATTTCATACCAGAATTCCAACATGACAACACATTAGCATTTCTAGGTGTTTTAGTGAAGTTAGAGAATCATCAGTTTACTACATCAGTATATGGGTAACCAGCACATACAGGAGTATACATGCTTTGGGACTCTTCCCAAAACAGACAATGTGAAAATGGTTTAATAAAAATTTTTGTAGTTCGTATTTATCGTATTTGTTCGACACCAGAACTGATTAATGAGGAACTCAATCATCTTGCAGAAACTTTGAGTGAAAACGGGTATCCGACACATACTATTCGCCGAGGTATTCAAGAAGGACAGGTAATTGTAAATAAAGTTACTCAACAATAAAATCAACAAATAGGACCTTCTTTGAAGACAAAAACAGTATTCTTCACGATGACCTACTATGGTCAAGAATCTGTTATATTTGCCACTAAGATGAAAAGAATCTTTCGCAAGTTCCTTCCACTCATCAAAGTACATTTCGCATTTCGCAAACACAAAACCTTAAAAAGTATATTTTTACCTTTAATAAAAGGCAAGGATGTAACAATGAAAGAGAAAAAATTAGTCTATTCGATCGCTTGTAAGCAATGTGATTGCGTATACAACGGACAAACCGATCGAA
Organism: Macrotrachela quadricornifera; assembly: GCA_022393335.1. Taxonomy (NCBI): domain Eukaryota; kingdom Metazoa; phylum Rotifera; class Eurotatoria; order Philodinida; family Philodinidae; genus Macrotrachela; species Macrotrachela quadricornifera. The sequence continues at coordinate 87,737 of JAJEKB010019579.1, forward strand.
ATATGAAAATACGAATGAGGGAACATTAATCAAACATAAAAAAGTTAGCCTCTTACTCAAAATTAGTTGAACATATAGAAAAATTCAATCATCAATTTGATTTTTCGAACGTAAAAACATTAGCTTGGGAGAGTGACTGGAAAAGAAGAATAATTGAGGAGAGTATATTAACGCAGCAATCAACCAAAAAAAGTATTAATGAAGTAGATCATACGCTTCAAGTTTTTGGATAGCCCTTAAAAGGGCACTTTCGCGACCAGGTAGACTCATCAGTTCGTTCCGAACTGACGAACGAACTGATGAGTCTGAAACATATATAGAAAAAGAAAATATTTTATCAAAAAAATGTAATTTCATCACGTACTCTATTTTGTTCTTCTTTTCTTTTTCTTTTTTTTTATATCTCTTCTCTGTTTCTTATATTGTTTCAAACACTGATATTATTCCTGATGATGCTGACTGTGAGTTAGCGAAAGCTCGAATTTGTTTTTCACTAATAAATTGAAACAATGATTTTAATAGCAGTTTTATACTCAATTTACAAGAATATTTTAAAAGCGGTAACAACGATCAATCAATTAGTTTTACAAATCAAAATAAAGAAAAATGTATTGAATTGTTCGAAAAAGAAGAAAAGATTGAAATGTTATTTATTGTAAGTATAGAGTCAGTTGGGGTAAATCTAATATGATTTGCAGTAATTTGTCTTTTTTTACTTATAACTTTTCCATGTTTTATCGAAGAAAAAAATTTTTTACTATCAACCTTGTAGAGCAGACTCTGTTCTATAAAACTGTGCTGTTAGTTTTTCAAAATTCTCTTTAGAGACGGATCCACGTTGATTTTTCAAAGTACTTCTCCTCGATAAATGATTAACCTCACGTAGATCAAATCAATTATTGCGCTGTTACCATTGGGGTAAATCAATTATTACAGCTATTTTAGCTAAGATCTTTACAATACAACTCATAAGAGATCTTAATGATATTTCATGATGATTCTTATACCAAAAATATTCAGCATATCGAAATCTATCGTTGGAGAGCATTTCAAACATTTTTTTTTCGAATATAATAGTGTCATTATGAATCCGATGAATGAGTAACATATACAGTTCAGTGTCATTTTTAAGTACTTTACTACTTTTCAACTCAACATTTCGTTTAGTTTAATATTTTTAACATAAACAACTATACGGTTAACAATAATATTAGTATCGAAAACAAAATTTTATACCAAATAAAAGCACATGAAAAATTGGATTTATCATTAATAAGCAGTAAGGATGATGGCAACTTTTCTATGTCAAACTCATGAAATTTCTAGAATTTGACAACTTTTCGGCATAGAAAGTTTTCTTTTAATAAGAGAGTTTATACTAGATATGTTTTAAGAGAATAAGTATTAGGAAGTAAAACTTGCTTTTCTAAGATTTCATAAAAACAATCACTAAATAGTATAGCGGACATCAGCGTTCCTCGTAGCAGGAGAACTAAACAGATTCTAGAATAAAGAGTTTCAGATAAAGCAATGTTTGTTTTCGTATTTTTGAAAAGATGTGAAGCGATTTTTTTAAAGTTTCTTAATGATGAAGTGTGTTTTTCGTCTCTAATAGCATTTTTTAACTCCATTTTTTATTATTTCAATATTTTTAGAGTGGGTGTCGGTTATTTCTGATGTTCTTCACATTGTGAATCAGATCTAGTTCAAATTTTCTAATGAAAGGAAATTTTCTATGCCGAGACGTTGTCAAATTTTTGAAATTTCATAAGTTTGACATTAAAAAGTTACCATGATCCTTACTGCTTATTAATGATAAGTCTCATTTTTGATATGCTTTAATTTGGCATAAAACTTTGTTTTTGATACTATTTGGAATCATAGCACTACCCTCTGGCATAATATTATTTCCAACTATGTATAAGAGTGCATGGAGTTTGTGCACAGAAATTGTGCAAGTAATTGGTAGATCGAGTAATGTTCCTTCTCTTTTATGCAAGTAAGAATTGTCCATATAACTGAGGCCCGGCCACGGACCTAACTTTTAGAATCTTTACCAAAGTCCCCATCATCATTCCGGAACTATTTCCTGATTTGTTGTCACAAATACTTCACCCTTGCATATGAAACAACTACCATTAGTACTCACTAAGTCTCAATATCAACATTCACTGCACCATCCTCCCCGTCAAGGTTATTTATAATGACTTATGACAAGAAAACATTTTTTGATGGGAACAGTTTGAAAGAAAATATTCTTCGTCATTTGACAAAAATGAAATATTAATTCGATTTTGATATTTATTCAAATATATATATATATGGAAAATCTATTGAGTTTTCCATCAAAAGAAGATATTCAACAGACTTTTAAAAATTTTCTATGTACAAAAGTAATATCTTGTGTTGATTATATTTAAAAGCGAAAACTAATACAATGTCATGTTTATTCATATCCATTTCGAATGAAATTTTATGAACAAATAACAAATAATTTTCCAAGCGGATTTTATCCATATGTTCGGATAGTTTCATTATATGATGATCATCCGTTTGAACATGAATTTTTTCTTCAAATTTCTCTTGTATTTTCATTAATGAGCAAATTAACTTTGATTAATTATTGTTCACAAAATTCTAAGCAATCGATCGATATTTATCATAATTTTAAAATTATCCGATATTATCATCTTATTGAACTTGACATTCGATAATGTCATGATGACTATACTGAAGAATTTCTTCTTAATACGAAAACATATTTACACAATTCAATCTCACTTAATATTGACATGAAATCATTAGCAAGAATAACACAGAATTTTACAAATGAAACATGAGTTAATTGTAGCAAACCTCCATTTTTGTTTTGATTGAGTTCTTCTTGGTTTATCCATTCTGACGATTCCATAGTTTTAATTTGAATGAATTTATTGTCTGAGCGAAAGTTTAACTTAACGAATTCTATTTTTAATTTTTTGCATTTTTGTAGAAACCAATGAATTTCCTCAGTATTTCTTTTCTGTTAATATGCATGATTAGTATCGAGATATTGTCGTTGTTTATCATAAGTTTGTTCAACAAGATGTCTTTGTTTTGATACCTATTTTTGTGGTCGGTTTAAAAGTTTTCTATTTCAGCCGACGATCACTTGATTTCTCTATGATGCTCAAATACACGGCAGTCCGAACGTTGCTTCGCCGAAAACAACTGAATATTTTCGTTATAGCTCGAGGAAATGAACTGATTATTTTTATCAATGATAGAGATATGTCCAAGACTCATATCTATAAAGGCTTGCCGAGTGACATTCTTTGTTAAGTATCGTTATTTATTATAACAAAAACGAATTTCAGTTTTTCACAGATAGAAATAAAAATAAAATACTTAAAAACAGGGTCTCTGTAAGCATGTCTTTATGAATATAAAACTTAAACACACCTCTATTATTGTAAAAAAAAATAAGCTTGTTTGCTCGAACCAATCTCAAAATGTTCAATTTTTGTTCGTTAAAGCGACTTTGGAGCCATTGTGTATTCGTTTTCTTTTTCTATTGAATTGATGATCACAAATACGACATTTAGCGGAAGAAAAACAAATAAAATGCTAATGTGATAAAATTTCGACGCTGTAAAATAGCTCATTTTCTGATACACGGCGAATTCCTTTCTTTATAACTTGTGTTAATAAGTTATATTGAAGATAATAATTGATGACTGAATCGGGATCAGTTGATATGTGTTCTGATTACAATAATATGCAATAAAATAAAGTTAAAAACCAGAATTTTTTAATTAATGAAATAAGGATAGAAATTCGTCGTATACCAAAAGATGATTTTTTTAGACGCTACATCATGCAATTAACGAATGAAATGCAAAACGCAACCATTTAATCTACTTCAACCAATATATTTGAAAATATAGCACAAGTCATGTCTAAGCGACGAGGATTCGATAAAATGTCTCATGCTATTAACTATTGTCTGCCTTGAAAGTCATTAAATAAAGATTATATCAAACCATCTGTTAGGCTCAAATTATTTGTATAGTTCATTATTTCTGTTCGATGTTTTTTTATTATTTGATCCAACAGGTCTGCTTCCGCATATTCTCAGAACTAATATAGGACAAAACAACCTACTCGAAAAACATATCCTATAACGTTCTTCGATACAGACAAAGATAATTTTTAAATTGCAAAAAATAGTAATAATCTCGACTTTGTATTTCGATGAATCGTGAAAATAAAATATTTTAAGTAACACTTTATTTTGTATACATCTATGGCATCTTTTTTAATTAAAAAGATACCTTGAACGTTATATATTAATTTACAAACCAAAACTGATGAGATGATCTGAATATGAGAATGTATAACAATTAAAGAAAAAAAAGTTTAAGTATACTCAAACAACTCAATATTAGATCAAAATAACCTCGTATCACTGTATTAATTATCTCCAAAATGTTGATTAACATGTTGTGTTCGTTCATGAGTTCCCATAGTTAATGGAAAGATCATAAAACAAGCAGGACATTTCTCAAGCATATCATCATCATTTATCATATTAGAATTCGAATTATTATCCGGAGTTATAAAATGATCATGATTAACAAAAGATGAAGTTGTTATTAAGTGTTGACTACAAAAGAAATTTGAAAAGTCATATTATTAATTACATATTCTCACTTGATTTGATTAGAATTCGTAGAAATTGTCTTATCAGTTTTGGATATATCTATATTTTTATTGTTATCTATTCTAAAATTATCATTAATTATTGTCTTTCTATCAAATTTGTATGTATTGGATGAATCTTGTTCTATTTCAATAGATTGTTTTGCTTTTTGTATTTGAATAAATGGAATAGATTGTTCAGGATATTCAAATGAATTTAATTCAAATTTTAATTCATGACATTGTTCAATTAATTGACGAACTTCTTCTCTATTTCTTTGTTTTTCATAAATTATTGCTGTATCAAGAAATTCTTGACATTTTATTTGAAGATCATATAATCGAGTTTTATGTTCTTGTTCAAGATTTATTTTTTGTTTAACCATAGTTTCTTGAATTTGTCGAATAATATTATTTCCCCATTCATTTATTTCATTAATCATTTTCCATTTCTGATCAAGTAATACTTTCATATGACGTTCAAATAAATTACGAATTTCTGTTTCTGATTGACATGTTCGAGGTAATGGATAAAGCTGCTTTCTATATGACATAAGAATAACTACAAATGTGTAGATCAATATCTGAAATATTAAGTTTTATTATTAATATTACACATAGTTTTTTTTTTTTCGATAAAATATTCTTTTCATTCTATGCAATCATAGCTCGGAAGAAAAGAGAAAAAGAAATCATCTCATGTAAATTATATGTTGGCAAGCAAGTATTTTTAAAGAATAGAACATGACTACGTAGTAAAAATAGTATTTTTTTTTATTTTTTTTCTTCTTCTTTATAACACATACGCGCACATGTTAAATAAGCTTTTTTACCAATTTCACTTCTCTATGATCAATATTTAGTGTCATACATCATATTTATAATGATTATTATAATTCTGATCATAAATAACAATATGATTTCGTTCATATTATCAATCAAAATCGGCTATATATATTATCAAAGAGAATAGTTTATATTTAGTATTTTTTATATATAGAATAGATGCAAAAATATAATCTATTTATCAGCTTTCTGAATCGTATAAGTAAAAAAACAATAGTATTGACTGAAATAAATTAGAAAATTGATCTTATTATATTAATCATCTTTATAATGTTCATTAATGTGTAAATGTCGATCATATGTAGTCATAGTTTGTGGAAATATCATGAAACATGTAGGACATTTTTCGATTACATTAGTATGCTGAATAACATGATTTTCGAATTTATAACTACTAATAATCGATTGATTCTCATTATTCATAGATTTTGTTATTGATGATGGTTGACTATAAAGAAAATGTTTTTAAAATGTGTATATAGTGAATCGATATTGAAACATACTTTGTTGATTCGGTATTAGGAGATGAATTTTCAATTACATCAGTATTATTATTATTTTGATTTTTAATACGTTTTTTTCGAGCTTGTTCATCATCAGTATTATATTTATTATGTTCATCTCGATTTTGTTGTGTTATTTGTTCTTCTGCTATTAGTTGTATCGAGGAAATGGGACGTTCCATACGAGTTAATTCAGCTAATTGAAATTTTAGAATTTTACATTGATTTAATAATTGATGCATTTGTTTGGATTCTTTTTTCTGTTCATAAATTAGAGCTTGTTCGAGGAATTTATCTCGTATATTATTAATATGTAATACTTTCTTTCCATATATATCTTCGAGAAGTTCTCTTTGTACAGTAACATGTTCTTGAATCTGACGAATAAGCGTATTACTCCATTCTGTGATCTCATCGACTATCTTCCATTTTTGATTACACAACGTACTAATATGATGAGAGAATATATGATGAATTTCTGTCTCCGATTGATTTAGTGCTGACATCTCACCAAACAAGTGCTCGTCTGACATAAACAAACTTTTTGTTAATAATAAAAAATCTGAAAGTTGTCAAAAAAATTATACACTAAGAAAAAACTTCAAGAATATATCTTTGTATAATAAATATTTTCTTGTCATGCAAATGTGTTATTCATATTGATCTATAGAAGAAAAAGAAAAAAAAAACAGGCATGAATATTGATGCAGAAGAAGATTGAAAAAGAACGAGTGAAGTAATAACATGATGGAAAGCTAACAATTGAAAGAACAAAAATGACTGTTACATCAATAATATTTTTTTTCTCTTCTGGTCTTCTTTCATATATAGGCACATGGTAAAGAAGTATCTAATGTGGTGAAAAAAAGTCACATATTTGTTTTAGAAAGATACAAGAGACTGAAAGAAAGAAAATATCATAATGAAGTAAAATTCAATTTCATTACATTTATACTTCTAAATGACTTTTCTTTTTACAATGACAGTTTCAATGAGTATTAAAGAATAAAGTAATGTAAATATACCTTTCATAATAGAGATTCATTTCTCTTTCATTACATTCACACTTCTTTCTATTTGATAAGATAACTCAAATATATCGTTTCTTGTGCAAGAAGATCAGAACGTTTCATAAAAGAATAATTAGAATTTTATGTATTTATTTATAATTGCAACAAAAGAGGCGTAAAACTGATAATTAAAAAATAAGATGATTTTATATTTCTTTCCTTTCAAAATAAAAAAAAACTCAATAATTAACTCATTGTATCAACATAAAAACAAATATACATTGAAACACACCCTCGATTTCGATCAGATGGCTATAATTTTTTTTTTCAATCATCTGTACAATGTTCATGAATATGCTGAGAACGATCATGTGCTGTCATAATTGTTGGAAATATCATAAGACATACAGGGCAATTTGCGAGTAGATCATCATCTTTCGTATCGTAAAATGTTTGAACATCGTCATCACTTATTAAATTACTGTAGTTATTTACAGAGCTCATTGTAGTTTGTTGTGACCTACAAGACACAAAAAAGGAAATTAATACTCATATAACAGATAAACATAATAATATAGAAAATTACTGTATATGTGCAGCATTTGAGAATGTTTCATTTGGATATGATTTTAAATATGTATTCTTATTGTCTTCTAGTTCATTGTTAGATTTTATTATTGGTTGATTATTAAAACTATTATTTTCAATTATATCAAAATTATTCTGATACATTTTTAATTGTTCTCTTTCGTCCAATACATAAACAAATGGGATAGGTTGTGTATCATACACAATCATGTCTAATTCAAATTTCAAAGTAGTACATTGTGCATATAATTCATGAATTTCCTTAAGCTTATTCATCTGTTCGTATATATGCAGTTTCTCAACAAATTGTCGACTTTTCTCTCTCAAACTATCCATTTTTCTTGTATATTCCTGCTGGAGAAGAGTATTTTGGTTATGTGCGTGCTGATTAATTTTAGAGATAAGTGTTGCTGCCCATTTATTGATCTCATCAGTCATCCTTGACTTTTGGTCATTTAATTTCTTTTCATACTCGTTAAATATTTGATTAACTTCTTTCTCTGCTTGGCTCGCGATAATTGTAAAACCAAATATTGTGATTCCCGACATGATAAAATTATATATATTAATAAATAATCTAAAATTTTTCAAAATAAATATGTGCTTATAAAACAAAAAAGAAACTGTAAAAGTAAATTGAACGAAACACTTCATTTGTTTATTAATTATTTTTCATGCATTAAAAATATTCTTCACTTCTATTAATACTTTTTTCTTTTTGATTCGGAAAAAGTGGAAGCAAAAAATACTACTATTAAGTTTGCAAAGAATCTTTATTTCGAACATAATAAGAAAAAAGATTGTAATATTATCAATGGTTTTTTGAAAGTAACATTTTGGTTTAATGATGATAACTTATTGAAATATGACACGACACTTCAAAATTTAGCAATATACTAAAAAGTAAATAAATATATTCGGAAAACACCATTTTAATTGTTTCAAGGAAATTGAAATTCGATGATCAAAATATTCGAATCCTCACCAAATAATATTTTTGAAAAATCTTGTAATAAATCTTAACAAATTAAATTTTAACTATTAAATAAATGAATATTGAGTGTATACATTGGCCTTAATATATACTATCACTTATCTTATAGTATTTATTACGATTCATTAATATCGTAACGCTACAACTATCATATACATGTCTGTACTGAAAATATGGCTAGATATAGAATTGTAAAAGGTAGAAGTATTCCAAAAGGCAGAAGATCATGTTGTGCATCGATTAATTTGAGATTATTAGATTAAGTATGGACGTAAAAAATATATAGAATAAACGATCTAATAAACATTAAAAAAACGAAAAACTATCAATGTCTATTGTAGTAAACCTATATTTTTGTTAAATTAAAGAATCCTTTCTAGACTTTTCTTAGTAAGCCTAAAAAGAACGATTAATATTTGATTGATTTATATATGTTCAGAGTAATTATTTGAAGTAAATGAAAAACTCAACGCTTTTAAAAAAATCAGACAAATTTATGGTTATACTAAAACAATCGATGATACTTTAAATTACAAATAAATTGACAAATAAAATAAAAGTTTCTTTGTGATATTTTGATGAGAAAAATTGATATATTTTTTTATAAAAGAATAAAATTTTATCATCTTTGTTTGTAATTAAAAAAATATAATGAAAATGATTTTTTCTAACATCGCAAAAAACTTGAATAAGTTTCCTTCGATTCTGGAATATAAAAATTCAATAAAAAAAAATCAATCAATCAATTATCACCTGAACAAATGAAAATCTATTACGTAAAAAAAGTCAAAGTCTTAATTATATTTTAGTTCTTTTACTTTATTGAGGATCTTTGTAATGCGCATTGATGTGTACATTTCGGTCATATGATGGCATGTCCGATGGGAAAATCATACAACATGTAGGACATTTTTTTACCCAATCACTAGTATCCTCATTAGTATTATTCGCATTATCGTTACTAGGTATTGATCGTTGAGGACTTGTGGAAATTTGACCTGTTGGCGATGGTTGTTGGCTACAAAAAAAAGAGATTAAATGTCGTCCAACCAACAAATGCATCGATAATGATGCTCACTTCATTTCTTTAGCAGTTGTGGGTTTGTTATCATTTGTAATTTGCGCATTTCTTCCCTCTTGTTTTTTTTGTGTAGGTTGTTTGTCTGAGATAAATTGTACGAATGGAATTGTACGATCAGGAAATTCTAACGCAGCTAACTCAAATTTCAAACTCTTACATTGCTCAAGTAATTGACGAAATTTTTCATTGTCTCCTCTTTGTTCATCTGATTGAGAGGCAGCGACGAATTGCTGGCGCATCTCGATGAGATATTGTTCTTGCTTTCGATATTCTTCATCAAGAAGCTTCCTTTGCTCATATACATGATCTCTGATTTGACGAATTAATGCGTCGCCCCATTCGGTAATCTCTTGATACAGATTGAATTTTTGGTCTGATAATTCTTTGGAACGACGATCGAATACATCATAAATTTCTCGCAGTGGTCGATCCATCCAAGATTGTATTGGAACTTGATAATAGAAATTCATCGAGGAATTGATTGAAACTAATGAAAATCTGAAATTTGTTCTAATAAATTACACATATGAAAAAGGAAAAATTTGAAAATATATTTCCTATACTAAGTAGGCTCTCGAGATGAATATAATTTTGACTAGCTTTTTTTTCTTGATTCTAATAAACAGGAAAGCAAAAAAGAAAATCAGCACAAGTAATCGTAAAAAGAACATAAAAGAAATCGGATCACCTTCAAATGACGTGTTGATAAGTAAATAGTTAGAAGAATAGAAAATGATTGCTTCGACGACAGCTTTCATTTCTTCATTCGAACGCAAACAAACATGTCTAATAACAATTGTCGAGTAACTTTGTCTCCTGGTGAACGACAGCGAACAAAAAGCCGATCATCTTCTCGATCACATCGAACACCACCCGATATAATCGTAGATGAAGAAGAAGATACACAGCATGAAAAAATTTCTTCATCAACATCTAAACGACAAGCACGAGACACAAATACAATAAAACGTTCTAAAAGTTTAACAAGTAATCGATCAGCAAAGGCATTATCACCAGCATCAAATACATCGAAAAAACTAGGATCTAATTTGAAAACACCAACATCATCAAAATCAAAATCATCATCATCGAATAATAAAAAAAGTCCAAAAAGAAAGAAAAGTTCCGTAAGTATTAGCGATGCAGATAATAAAAATTCACCACAACCAAATGATTCTGAAAGACAAGATCTCAATTCTCGTGGTCTTTCAATTGTACCAACAGAAATCTTTTCACGTAAATATTATAATTTTGACTATTTTTAATTTCTATTATTTTTCAATAATTTTTATTTTCTAGTTGTTACACTTCGTCAATTAATTTTATCCAATAATAACCTTTCAAGTTTATCATTAAATATACGTTCTCTAATTAATCTTGAATATCTTGATATATCACGAAATCCATTACGTGTTAAAAACGGTCTTGATGATTATTCTTGTTTACCACGTGAATTTTGTTATTTACGTAATCTTCGAATATTAATTATGGCTGAATGTACATTAAAACATATTCCTGCTGCTATTTGGAATACAGTTAGTTTACAAACACTTGATATAAGTCGAAATAAAATTGGTTATATCGTTGGTGAAATTGGTAAATTAAATAAAAAATAATAATGAATTTTCTTTTAAACAAATTTCATTTATTATTTTTTATTTTCTTAGGTAATTTAACAGATATTCGACATCTTCGTTTATCTCAAATGGATCTTGATACACTTCCACCTGAAATAGGTTTTTGTGATCAACTTCAAACAATCGATTTAACTGGTAATCCAATAGATAATTTACCTGAAACACTTATTGAATGTCGTCAATTATATGAATTGAAAATAAATTATAAAACATTTTATAAATTACTTGATAATTATATGTTAGAATTAATTGATGAAGGAAAAATACGTTCCGAACATATACCACAAGTTATATTTCAACTTGAAAATTTACAAATATTAGATTTAAATGAAACAAAATTAAATTCAATACCAAATGAACATATATTAAAAAATCTTAATGAATTATATTTATCGAATAATTCATTTTTTAATATACCAGAATCAATATGTACAATGGAACAATTAAAAATACTTGATATGTCAAATAATCGTCTTGATAATATACCAGAATATTTTATTAAAATAAAACGTTTAGAAACACTTATTTTATCATATAATAATCTTATAATTTTACCAAGTAATATTGCTCGTATATCAACATTAACTAAATTAGTTGTTAGTCATAATGAAATAAATACAATTGAAAATGGGTTTTCACAAAATCAATCATTGTTAACTCTTGATATATCGTATAATAATCTAAAAATAATTCCTGATGAATTATGTAATCTTAAACAATTAGAAACACTTGATTTACGATATAATCAATTAGAATATCTTCCATTATCTATTCGTCATATGACGGGTATTAAATCAATGAATACATTTAATGAAAATTTTCAACGTACTGGCCTTCATTTATTAGGTAATATAATAATAGATCCTCCAAGTTATATATGGAAATCAATTTATATTGAAACATTATTTGATTATATAGAAAAAAAGGAAAAAATTCTTTCAAATTATTTTTATCATCTTAAATTAATATTAATTGGACCAAAAAATATAGGTAAAACAACTTTATTAATAAAACTTCTTAATAATCATAAAATAATTTCTAATACACAAAAAACTCTTGATTTATACGTATCAATATTAGAAAAAAAACAATTAAAATTAAATGAAGAACAAGAAAAAAAACCAAGTGATATATCATCATCTATAATAACTGATCAATGGATTGAAAATCATATATCAACTAATAATGATTCTTATATTCCTCATACATCAAAAATAAAACGTATTTGTCCACCACCATTAAAAACTTATCATTCAAATGAATTAATAGAAAATTTTTTAAATAAATCAACAATTATAACAAAAAATAATTTTTATTTTAATATATTTGATTTAACATATCAAACAAGTTTTGAAATACTTTATCCATTAATTTATGATACAAATGCTTTATTTATTTTACCAATTAATTTAACTATTCTTTTAAATATTCTTCAATTAGCAACAAATTTAGAAGATCTTAATGATAATCATATAACAATTATTGATTATGATACATTATTAACATATGATTGGTTATATTCTCATATATATCATTATATTGAATCAATATCTGATCATTGTCAATATGCATCTATTGCAATTATTGGATTAATTATGAATTATAAAATATATTCAAATGATCAATCACAACAACTTTTAGATGAAATTCATTCAAAAGTTAATATGTTTTTAACTGATGAAAATAATCAACGAAAAAATATTCGATTATATTCAGAATTTTTTTCCGAACCTATCTATTTAGATAATGATAATATGTCAAAAAATTTTATTGAAAATCTAGAAATTATTACACAACAATGGAATATTAAATATCATAAAAATACACGTCAAATTCTTAAACAACGTTTAGAATTTATTGAAAAAGATTTATTAATAATCGATTATAATACATATTTACAACGTTTTGAACAATCATCTATTTTATTTAATGATGAAAATGATGATAATAAAGAATTAATTGAAAATGAAATTAATCAAATGAATTTCGATGCTTGTCTTGATTATTTAAAATTAACTGGTGATATACTTTGTGTTGGTCAAAATTCTCAAATGATTATTATTTTAAAACCTTATTATTTTTTAAATAATATTTTATCACATACTATATTTCGTCCTAATATTGATAAATGGTTAAATTATGATGATAATATGGTATTTCGTTTTACTGGTTATTATCAAACACAAGAATTATTTAATATTGATCGAGAACGTTTATTAATACGTGGTGAATATACATGGAAAATGCTTAATATTTTATTTTATGAAGAAAATAATAATAATAATAATAATAATAATATAAATTTAATAGAACAAAATATTATTGATTATTGTCATTTAATGGAACGTTTATATCTTGGTTATGTAAATGAATCAAATTTAAATTGTAAAAAAAAAAGAAATTTTACATGAAAAGATATTTTCTATTTGATTTCTTTACTTTTTATTTTTAGATCGAGAATTTACAACAATTTATTTTGTATGTCCATGGTTAATGAAAGAAAAATTAGATAATATTGATTATATGAATTATTTTAAATTACTTGAACAAAAACGTTCATATGAAAATCTTCAATGTGAACAAATAAGAAAAATAAAACAACAACAATTATGGATTGCTATGGATAATGAACAAGATAATATATCAAATAAAAATTTTTTACAAACATTAATAATAGATGATTTACCATCAATTAATCAAATTGAAATAGATCCATTTCAAATAATTAATCAAGATTCAATTCAAATTATTAAAATTATTAATGAAAATTTTCAGTTTTTACCACATGGACTTTATGAAAGATTATTAATTTGTTTACATCCATTATTTTATGAAAGACTTGATTATTATAATATAACATTAGGAAGAACTATGGAAAAAAATTTAATTAAAATCGAACGTTCTGATACGCAAACTCAGATTTATATTACAATAAATAACTGCTTACTTGAATCTATAGAAAATATTCTCATTCACAACCTTTTCTCATTCTATCCTACAATTAATCTCCAAATAGAAACAGAAAAATAATGTTTTTTTTCGTATGTTTTTTTTTAATATATATTTTTTTTTGTATGTGACAATAAAAAAAAGTAATAGACAAAAAAATATTCGTCATATGAGAGGACCAAACTACGCAGCAATATTACATACAAATGAAACAAAACCCATACGCGAGAATCTAGAGACATATATATATACACATACACCGATGGTGAATTTAGTCATAAAAAAAAGAAGAAGAAGAAGAATAAAGCAATAAAAGACTAGTCACTAGCAGCTGGAGGTGATGAAGTTGTTGTTGTTGCAACGTTAGTTTTTTTATCTGTTGCTGATTTTCCATCTCCATTTTCATCATTATCTTCATCTTCCATTATTTGTTGATCAATATATTCTCGTACACGTCGTTCATAATCACGACGATGGTTTTGATAAAGCATAGCTGCTTCTGAATTAGCTGGTGAAGCCGGATTTGGATCTGTTAATAATGAACGAATAGAAACAAGTAATGTTGATACATCTAAACTTGCACTCCAACGTTGTTGTAATATATCAAGACAGATTGATCCATCCATATCTATTATTAAAAGAAAAAAAAGAAAAAGAAAATAAATTTTATTATTAAACAATAATCTTACATATATTGGGATGAAATACTTTTGTAACAAATTTAACATCAGGTGGATGATTTGGATAATCTTGTGGAAATTTAAGTGTTAAAACAAAACTTGCATCTTCAAAAAGACTATCTTCCGGTCCATCTAATATGGCATTCCATTGAAATATATTATCTGCACTAATTGGTGCTGCATTTATTCCTTCAACTGGATTTTGTGTTAAATCACGTAAATCACGCATTAAACGACGTTGAGCTGTTGTTGCTGTTGTTGTCGTTGGATTTGATGTCGAAGACATTGTTTTTTTTTATACAGAAAAATCTATAAAAACAGACAAACATAATGTATGAAGGACAAATAAAGAACGACAAGAATCATCTATATGTTTGTATATACAAAACGAAAGAATGCATCTATTTGGTATGACGCAGAATATAAAAAAAAGCAGTCATCCATATGATGCATGTATATCAGATGATTATCCGCGTGAGATTGTTATGGTACAAACTTTCAATGATTATATTTGGATATTATGTAAAATCCAATATAAAAACAAAACAATATTGTAATTGACCAATAGTAGAATGAAGATGTCGTTATTAATTGTTTACTTAAATTGATTGGTTTGAATAGTTTTTCATTAAAAAAAACATTTTTTTTAATTCTATAATTTTTCGCGCAATTAGTAATAAAATCTAGATTTCATTATAAATAAAAATAATAGAATACAATAGAAGACATGAACAAGATATTTTTTAAATTTTCATTCAACATTTGATATTGACTAGATAGATCTGATATTAATTACAATATTATTTTTCAAAATATCACAAATGACAACTGAATAAAAAAGACATGTAAGATTATTTAATAAAGCACGAATTGAATGATTTTTAAAATAACATCTGGTATTTTCATAGATTATTTTCTTACATTTGTAAAGTAGAACATTGAAATTTATTAATATTGCCGAAAATATATTTTTTTTTATCATCTAATTTAATGATTTATAGATATCTAAGTCAAACGATTATATTTCTTTACAATGATTTAATTCAGAAAGAAAGACAAATAATATTTTAAATAAGCTGAAAGATGTCATTCATTCGAGCTATTCATCTGAGCAAGGAAAAAAAACATCAGGATAATATGCTGAACTTTGCTGAGAATCATTGTTATTCTTATTTAATTATACACTATCGTCCTTGACGAAGTGGTCCACCACGACCACCACCACCACGTGATCCTTGATATCCACCACGAGTACCACCTCCACCTTTACGATGATCACCAGATCCTCCACCACGACCACCACCATGTCCTTTTTAATATATTAAGAAAATATAGATAGTAAATAATTATTTAAATTGTTTTTTATTCGATTCTATTTTACCTCCACGTCCACTCTCACCACGAGCACGAAATGGACGACGTGATGGTGGTCCAGAACGTGTTGGTTTTTCATTTACATCTTCTTTAACAAGTCCAAGCACATCTTCTGGTAATCGAAGATATTTAATTGTATTACCACGTACATAACATTCAGGAATTTTCCAAAATCGATCACCATCCTATAAATATAATTAATAAAAATTTTAATTAAATAAATAAATAAATAAATTTACTCGAGAAGTACAAATAACATCACGTAAATGAATATTCATAAAATTATCACAACTAATTAAATGTCCATTATATGTTTCACCATTTTTTAATTCCACCAACTATTCATACAATTTATATATATATATATATGTTTCATGATATATCCAATAAATCACTTACCATAGGATGGTAAACAGCAGTTCGAAGAAGTGTTAAAGGTAACTAAAACAAAACAAAAATTTATTATATCACAATATTGTTTTTTTAATTAACTCACCATCTAAAATAAATAAAAATTATTATATTTATTGTTTATTTCCTAAACTATTCTCTGATGACATAATTTCTATATTGTAAATAATATAACTTACATATTTTTTATTTAATAAGATTGTTTTGTTTTTCTAACATCTATACAATATGTTCAATTAATATGAAAAGTCCATTTCAATAATCTACTTAATCAAATTTAAATCTATTTATATAATATCATATATTATTCAATTTTTATTAACTGTATTTGACTGAAATCATTTTTAATAAGAATAAAATTTTTTGTCTATCTATCTTAGATTTCTCTGTTTACATTGGTTCATATTATAAGACCATTAATAAGATATATAATTATAGAGATCGCTCTAGACATATACAAACAAAAAAATTACTAAATACTTCAATAATAATACTGATTTTCTTCGTATTTTAATCATATTAATTTTATTAAAAAGAAAAACTCTGACAAATGATAAAAGATAAAATTATTAAATAGTCGATGATATAAACAAAATGTTCGATTTTTTGTATTGAAATCTATTTGCTTGAAGTTTTCTATAGATAAAAAAAAAACAATTAATTCATATGAGAAATTATTGAATGAATTATCACGAAAAAATATACCTAATTTCTTTATTATCCTATTCAACTATATTCATCAGTTTCGAGGAAATATAAACAAAAAATAAAATCATAATAATAAACATATCAAAAATGAAAAGTATACTTGAAAATTTTCTTCATATATCTTACACAATATAAAACAATATTTAAATCGAATTATTTCATAAATAGACCTATAACAAATGAATAATTCATACCAAAATTCTATTCAAATATTTAATTCATATAATTTGAAGATTTAGATATGATTATCTAATAAATTCAAAACACATGACAAACGAAAATCTAATAACAGGAAGAAAATATTCAAATATTTTAGCCTAATAAAAACATTATTGAAAATACTAATAAGATTCATAACAATAAAATCATTCATGAATTTATAGAAAACATCTATTCATATTATTCAACAAACTAATAATAAAATGATTGAATTTGAGATTATATGATTAACTAAGACATAACAAACGAATTATTTCTATTAAGAATATATTCAAATATTTTCTTTATTTAATGTAATAAATAAACATAATTATATGATGAATAATTATAAAATGATTGAATAATTCATCGACCATATTCTATTCAATAATCTCGGTTTCTTTCTCATAGAAATATTCATAAGTCATTGTATCAATACGAACCAGATGAATATTGAATTGTATAAATGAAGATAATATTCATATATTCAACATAATTCAAAATAAAATATAATTTTGATTATATAATCAATTGTATAATATTTAAAATGAATAATTTTCATTGATATTTATTCAAATATTTTTCTTTAGCTAAAATAAAATACAAAATTAACTAAATAAATCGATAAATACATAACAAATAAATAATTACACGAAAGATTTTATTCAAAATATTTTCTCTTAATTACAATTAGAATTATAATAATAAAATCTAATCGATCAACATGTAACATGTGAATAACTTCTAGGAAGATTTCATTCAAATATCATTTTGAATTTGAAAATATTTTTTTGAAATTATAATTACATACTCAATAGATACATAGTAAATGTACAATTTATACCAAGTTTTTATTCAAATATTTTTCCAATGAAAAAAACATTTTTTCAAAATAATTTTACGATTAATAGTTGTCTGATATAAATGAATAATTTACATTACAATTAAATAATAATATTTTATTCAATTAAAATAATATTTAAATATGATTTTATACACTTGAAAGATACATTACAAATGAATATGACATAGGATAATTTTATTCAAATATCTTTCTCAGTTTGAGATTATTTATGAATTAATTCTATGATTGACAGATATATAATAAATGTATAATTCATAAAATGATTTTATTCGAATATGTTTCTTAATGCATAATACTTTGTTCAATAAATAATGTGACTAGTAAACATATAACAAATAAACAATTTCGATCACAGTTTCATTCAAATATCTGATTCATTTCGTTATAAAATTTTAATTTTAATAAATAATCAATAATTATTAATTACATGAAAATTTTACAGGTGTAAAATTCTTTTCGGATACTATATTTAATTCGATTAAGATTAATTTTGATTCGTATAATCCAAAGATACAAGACAAATGAATAGTTCATACCAAGATTTTGTTCAAATATATTATTCATTGTAAATTAAGATTGTTATATAATGCTATTTTTGATAAGCATATATTAAATCGAATATATATATCAAGATTCTTTTCAAATATTTCATTTAATTTTTAAAATAAGATTTAGATTTAATTATATGATTGATAAACACATAATAAATTAATTATTTTTATTAGAGTTCTATACAAATATTTTGTTTAACATAGAAGGAAATTTTGAAGTAATTATATGATCCATGAAAATCTGTTAAATTAATAATTTATAACTTCAAGATATTATTCAATTAATAATTCAATTTAATATAGATATTTAAATTTGATCATACAATTTTTTGAGTACGTCATGAGTGAATTATTCATACGAAAATTATATTGAAGAATTTTTCTCAATTCAAAGAAGTATTTTAAACATATAATATAAATAAAAAATGCCTGATAAATGAAGGAATTAGACGAAGATTTTATTCATATATGTTGCTCATTTTAAGCTAAGTTTCGAATAGGATTATACAATTGAACATTGCACGATGTTACCATGATTTATATCAAGAATTTATTTAAATATCTTGTTTGATTTCAAACAAGAAATAAAAAGGATTAGAATCTTTACTGACCCTATAACTAACAAACAATTCATACGAAAATTATATTCATATATAATGTTCAATCTTAATATATACATATATGGATTTTACTATACGATCAAACAATACATAAGACAGAAATAATTTATAAAAAATGTCTATTCATATACTTTATTCAGTTTGATGCAAAGACTTACTAGAAAAAATAAGATTGAAGATTGCAAGTAAAAAGAACAATCGTAATAATTTATTCGGTTATATTCCTCCACATAAAATTTATGATCCGAATTTCATTTATTTAAATTCATGGATCTTAAACGAATAAACTATGTGTCCATCAATGGTTCGTCGGAGAAATTGCTTCACACGAAAACTGTCGTCTTCCAAATCTAGATTTGCAGCATGAGTGTAGCAGCATAAGACAAGAAATGCTACAATAACCAACAAATAAGCCACTGTTTTCTTATTATACATTTTAAAGCTGTCAATTGAATGAATACTTTAAATTTTATAATAATATCTTATTCTTCTTTATATATTGAGTACATCTAGGTAAAGTGGGAGAAAACGTTGGCTATTGTGTAGGGGAGCGAACGAAATATGTTGGTGTTAAATTTATCTGAAGGCTAAGATAACGTTCCTCTCGTTCTATATAGTCAATAGAAATGAGATCAAGGGCAACCTTGTACATAATATCATTGCATATTGACGTCATTATCATGATAGTAAAATGGTTTGTACGCGGGAGTATTAATGTATTCTTTTAAAACCTTCATTTATCGGTATACTTAACCACTTCTTTCTTTATTAATCTTTTGTGTGAAATAGTGCATAGAACGTAATACATATACCAAGAATTAGTATATATTTTTTATTGAAAGACAAATAAATAATATATATATTGTGAAGTATTGTCAGGTGTGTTATCATTTATCCTAAATTGTGATTCCTGAATTCATCCCTGAAAAAAATCCCTGTTTAGTGATGAAATAGTAGTTATCATCATTTTGGTCACCAAGTAGGGATAGCAAATTTAGGGATTTCTTTTCGAAAAATATGTTCTAACTAAGTAAATTTATTGCCATTTTGCTTCAATAAATTATCATTTACCCTAAATCAGAATTTCAAAAATCCATCCCTGACCCGTATTAACTTATGATCGATTATCATTTATAAGAAGATGTGGTTACCAAGTCTAACTGTAAGTCATATTTATACTTTCGAATGATTAAACGTGTATAACCAATACTGGTGACCAGATAAATGTTTATTTTTACTTCTTTTGAATATTCGATGATAATTTATCATTTGCTCTAAACTATGGTCATAGATTCGTTTCTACATCGGCTCTTAATTAAAGCACAATTAAACGATTATGACCAATTCTGGTGACCAGAACCTTGAGGAGTCGATTTCTCTTATCATATCGCTAAAGAACAAATTTCGGTGACCAGAATCTTGAAAAATAAATTTTTCTTATCACATTTTTAAAGGATCAATTCTGGTCACCAGAATAGGTCATAGTTGTTTAATTGTGCCAAAATAGGGATCCTATGTAGGGATGAAATTGAAGAGCACAGTTTGGGACAAACGATAAACATTCGTGTTTGTACGTTTGAGAAGCATGTATTTAATGTGTCAACAATGATATCACATATTTAAAAAACTATGCCACTCCAATCAATCATCTAAATAGAAGTTGTTACGCTACAAGATATATCCTGGTTACCAGACGCATTTATCTGATTGGGAGATTGTAAGTAACATATTTTTCTTACCGAAAATTGGTTTCAGTTTTGTGAAACACGATCTGGAAGAGAATGTTGAAGTGTTTAAGAGTAGAAATTTGGATCCATCCCCTCTCTTCCCCCTCCCCCCCCTCCCACAGACCATGACCGACAGGCAAGAGTAGCATTACAGATCGTGACCGACACGTCCGATGACCTTTATCACAGATCTTGACCACTGGGTAAAATTAGCGTCATCATTACAGACAGCGGCCGACACTGCAGTAACTGTTACTATTCTAGTATAGACTGTAGTCTATAAAAGGACTAAAGACTATCATAGACACTTACTTGGACAAACTCTGGATATCTGGTGTACAATGTACGGAGTTTCATCGTGTTTCACATTTTTAATCCAGCAGGGATTGCGCTAATAGCTTTTTATTTACAACACATTCGCCGTTTGTTTCTTGAAACTCGTAAAAAAGCGTACAGCGATCGAAGCCAAGGAAAATCAATAGTGAGGCGAGAGCTAATTTCTATACGTAAAAAAACTAACTAATCATTTTTATATAATGACAAGTATCAAACACATAAATTATAAATAACATATTAGATTGAATAAACGCAGATAAACAACAAAGACGTATATGAGAAAACCGACCGTGAAAGAAATAAAATAGACTATTTGGTAGATTATCATTTTTCCTAAACAATGGTCGCCAGATTCTTTCCTACACTAGTCCCCAGTATGGAGACAACTAAAAAATTATGACCAGTTCTGGTGACCAAATACGGACTTTTATTTGGCGACTTTTCCGCTTCGGAATTTTTTTCAAATATACTCTAAACTAAATAAACCTCAACCTAACATCATCCTGTATTATAGTGAATTATTTTACTGTTAAAGCCAAATAATATATAGGCAGTAGTAGCAAATCGTAGCTATACGCTGGCCACCAAGATCTTGAAGAGTCAAAGTTTCTCATATCACATTGTTGAAGAGTGAATTCCGGTCACTAGAATCTCGAGGAATCAATTATTCATCTTACATGCTGATGACCAGAATTCACTCTTTAATAATGTGATAAGAGCAACTGACTCTTTAACAATATGATAAGAGAAATTAATTATTCAAGGTTCTGATCACCAGAATTGGTCATAATCGTTTAATTGTGCTTTAATTAAGAGCCGATGTAGAAACGAATCTATGACCACAGTTTAGAG
>JAJEKB010019579.1:160346-197083 GCA_022393335.1 Macrotrachela quadricornifera
TTCGAGTATTCACCCATATCGGAATACACATTACCGATGTTGTTGTATGTCGAAGCCAAATCAGGATGATTTTCAGGAAATGATTGTTGTTGAATTTCAAGGGCTTTTTCATGAGATGAAAGTGCTTTCGAATATTCACCCATATTATAATACACATTACCGATGTTGTTGTAGAGTTGACCCAAATCAGGATGATTTGAAGGATGAAATTTATTATAGATCTTACGTGACTTTTCATAGAAAGCAATTGCTTCTTGATATTCTCCTTGCATATATTTTATCTTTACAAGTTCCTTGTAAATATTTCCTTTTTCTCTTTCATCAGTTGTTTGTTCAAGAAGAAGTTCATAAACTTCTTGAGCCTTTTTGGGTTGACCTATTTTGCGAAGTAATAATCCCAATCGAGCCCATCCTATTGATCCTTCATTTTCTTTTCGTATACGATCAGCAAGTATATGACGATCTTTATCATTATCGCTGATAAGAGTCAAATCCACTTGAAAGAGACGAGGAATATCGTCCAGTTGTTTAATATCAACAATACGAAATACTGTGTGCATACAGAAGAGAATTTCATCTTCTTCTGAATAATAGCTAATACCTTTGATGGAAGCGAAAGAAGCTGATGGTATCGAAGGATTGATAGTCATGATGAAAAGGATACCCACCAAGTCAGGATTAGTAAGAGCTTTGTGGACAAAAGGTAGAGAAATTTGACGATGTTTGCTGGTGGATAAAAAATTGTTAAAGGACATTAGACCACCTTTGTTATTCTTCAATTGATTAAAATATGTCCTCCATAAGGCTTGACCACGATAAACAGTGAAAGTTGTAGCATTATGATGAGAATGAAGACAAACTTGTTCTTTATGTAACTGATCGATCTGTCGATGTAAATCACTGATGAAAAATCCCATTCTAATCATAATATCTCCATCCATTGTTCGAAGGCCGCAATTAAGCATTGGATATAGAAATGATTCACATGTGTACCACCAAATTGGAGTTTTATTACGATAATTTTGTTCTAATTGTTTAACATTGATCAATTCTTTTTCATTATCAACGAAGGCATCTTCACAGTATTCAATAAATTCTTTAAAGTGATTTTCTTCAAATTTGATGGATAACAATATTTCTTTAAAAATTTGTGTATACATAAAAGTTGGATCTAATTGATCCAACTTTGTATTCGATATATCACCACTCGTATTCATAATGCTAATGGAAATTAAATTTTTTTCACATTGTTGAGCTGCTTCTTTAAGAGCAGCACAAATTGGGATCATTTCTGTAAATACACCTCGAATTTTGGACCATTCTTTAGCCCATTGTTTGTGGTATTTTTCATTATCACAAAAGATAAAAATTGAATCTACTTGGGACATATTGTGGATACGAGGCACAATATGTTCACCAAGTGCACCAGATATTATCATACATACCTTTTCCTTGTCATTAGCTTCTAGAAATTGTATACATTCTTGTCCATCAGTAAATGTATTGATGCTGTTTACTACACGGCGTAATTGTGCTACGGTATTTTGACAATCAGCGTTATGTTCTTCGTCAATATTTTTATCTAACCAAATAAGAAGAACATTTTGTACCATTTTGATGTTAACTGGTCGACGTACAGGTGCATCTTTCAATGTTATTCAAATATTTCATATTAACGAATGGCTCACAATACAAATAAGGGTATCAATATTTCCTAAAATAGTTCTTTTTTTAGTTTCTCATAATTTCGAGCTAAATATTGTTTTTTTCAAAAGATTCAGTGTTTAATGTTTTACAAAATCTTGTATAAACTGATGTCATAAGAGTAAAAGCAAATAAAATCTATTGCAATAAACTTGTCAATATGTCTTTCAAAGTAGTAATGGCAATTCTCAAATATTTATTCGTCATTTTATAGAGGTTTTGAAGTTTTATGTTTTTAAAACGATAAAGATTTGTTTTACAACGAAATCTTGTAGTATCACAATCACCATTATGTGTTCTTTTTTATAAATTTCCAAAGACTACATATTTTTAGTATCTAATTTTTTCCTGCTGATGATATATTTATATAACTCAGTCAAAAATTATATTCTAGTGAAATTACTTTTCATTCAAAAGTCTCTAATTCTACTACGGCATACTGTAAAAATTGATTGATTAAATATCGTTTGTGTTTAAGTAAAAATATCTAATTATGCTAAACTCAAAGTGATGCTTAGAAACGTGATTCTAAGACAATAGTTTCGGTTCATACGTATTCTCTTGCGTTTTATCAGATAACGTTTAGATGACTATACAAAACATGATGTTAGTAAGATTGTTCATATAATTTTACTTTCTATGACATCAGTTTGTATATGGTGTAGAAAAAAATGAAAAGATATTTAAAAAAAATTCTATCACCAGTGTCTATTTTGATCTATGGGTTATATAAATTTGATGAAGTGATAAAGGAATGATACTTTTGGAACAGTCGATGCTTGCTTTGTTTCTTGTGTATTATAAGGTTTAGCATTAGTCGCCGATTTTTCCTTGCTCATAATTTTGTTATGTGAACGTTTTTAAATTTGAAATAATCGAAATGAAATACTAACGTAAATATGATCTAAAATGTGATCCTTTATTGGGTATCTACTTTCTTGCTAGATTTCTTTTTCTTTATTTTTTCTGTCTCTTTCTCTTTTTTCAAATTATGCTTTTTCTTATTTTATTATTGCAGGGGTACCGCCTTGTTTCTCTTATTATTGAATCTGTTGGTGTAAAAAACACGACAAAGGTGCTAGTAATAAATGAAGAACAAAAAAAAATGACTGGACAAAGTATAGTTCTTGTTAGCAAAAAAAACATAAAACAATTCGTGAAAAAAGACTTATCCTTGACGAAGTGCTTTTATTTTGGTTCTGCTCTAAGCGATGTTTATATAAAAAGATCTAACGGTAAAATTATCTATACTATCACATAAATCATGAACTGCATAAGTTCACAACATTTTACTGTTTGAATAATGATAATTATAGTTTAGTCATCCTTTTATCACTATTATATAAGGTATGGACAAAAGGCTCACAGAACATTGGTAATCGATATATCTCTGCAACGACTCAAGTAATTTCAACAAGTAACGGAGTATAATTATCGTTGATCCTCTACTGAAAGAATGTGATCACATCGGTCACTATGCTTAAGATACGATAATAACGTATTTTAATTCATGAGTCGAATCATTTATCCAGTTCTCAAAAACTCTATTATCCTTACTCATTTTATTCACTGTAAACCTCTCACCCTAACGTCTAGTCGTTCGTCGGCCTCCCTATGGTCGGTCACTCACGACTAGCCGTTTCTGTGGAAGTCTTTATTGTATCCTTCAGTTTTGGTTTACTTTCGAATCGAATAAATGGGTTTCATCTCATTCTCTCTCTAATAGCAATGACATTCTACAAATACAATTCTCAAAAAGAAATTTAAAGGATGAAATACCGTTTCATGACTCGCTGACAATGGAGCCTATTCTTCCAACACAGTTCCTCATCTGTTTGTGATGTTTTTTATATAGCTGATGTCTATAAAGATGCAATGGTGAGATCACAACCAGTTATTTATATTTTGTCCGTATATTTCTGCTAAAACTCTGACGAAGGATATAACGTGTAGTAGTCGAGAACACAAAGACGTTTAATCAAAAATGATCCCACATTCGTACCTCTCCTTTCGACTACTTCATTTACAGTTTCCATAATTCCATCATTCGTAAACTTTTAATTTGAAACTCCTACACGGGTTTCCAGATACACATCACAACTACGAATACTCTACGATTTTATCTTTGATCAAGATTTGAAGGAAAGAAGTACTAAGGTCAAACAAGCATGATCCTAGACGATTGTACACAGAGCGATACAAAAATTTACATAAAGCCATGCTACGATCGTATATCTCCACGACCATAAACAGAAAAATACGATTATTTACGGGGAAAAGCACTTGTTCATGAATTTTGTAACGATCGACCTGGATACTCAAACATTTTTTTTTCGAAAGAGAAGGATAAAAATAGCCAACCACAATGCATTAGAAAGAAATAATCTCAAATTCATATATGTCATCATCGATAAACTTTGGTTAAGTTTTCAAAAAAGCAATGATTCTTTCGGGGGGTGAGCGGGACCTAAAAGTACACCAGGAACAATCATCCACATAAAAACCAACATCAAATTTGGATTCCTCGACCCCGATTACCCTTCGGTCAACCCTTATATAATATATATGTGATAATGGATAAATGAATGCCAATAATGAGCGAACGGACAAACGAATGCAACTAACTCGGCGTATACCCTCCTTTCAGTAGAGGGAACAAGTAAATAGTCATTTTAAAGAGCATTTGAAATTGTGCTTATTGTGTGCAAATGAAGATGATAGCTCAAGAAATAAGAGAGATATGCATGAGAGAATATTATGCACCATTTTTTAGGAAAATTTTTTACATTTCTTGTAAAAATTTTTATACTACATGTTTTGTCAGTTTTATTCGATCATGTATAATTCATTCAAGAGAATCAAAAGCATCCTGCTAGAATCAACATTTTGTTCTCTTTCAAAATATATATTTAGATTTTCTTTCTGACTTATAGTTAGGTTTATTAAGAACAAGTCCTTGAAAGGACCAAAAGCAATTTTTCTATAAAATGTTTTGTTCACATATCTTACAGAGCAGGAAATAATATTATTCTGTCTCATATTTCAAAATATATCAAATGAACTTTATACCAAATGAGAGCCAGTCAAAAACATAATTTAACAGTACAACCCGTCATTCGTACGATGAGAACGAATTATAAAATTACAGCGAGTTCCATGCGGTTCGGCACATACATAGGTGGATAGTCAATCACAAAAATGTAAAGTTTTCAACAAATTTTTTATCTACCAAGCTTTGTAGAACTTTCTTTGCTGATTATTTTGCTAAAAAACTTGTTCCAGATTGGACAATAAATAACATTAGTAAGGCCAAAATACCCAAAAATATATTACCCGTAATAGTCGAAATAGTCTGAGGTTTTCCATATTTTGATCCTATCACCTTTATTTATTGATTAAATTTGTAAAAACTTTTTACCAAAATGATCAGTGTAGAGAGCTCTACCAAGCTCAATAGACAGAAACATTTTCCGAGAGCTTTATTCTTTCTGATTAACTGGCAGTGAAAGGCTCAATTATGCGACTAAAACTTGAAACTTTTCGTATTTCTATAGTTCATTCTTCTCTTTTGAATGAATAATAACATCCCTAAATTGTGTTTTTGACGGGCTGTCATTTGGTATAAAGTTCATTTGATATATTTTGAAATATGAGACAGATTAACATTATTTGCTACTCTGTAAAATATGTGAAGAAAACGTTTTATAGAAAAATTGCTTTTGGTCCTTTCAAGGACTTGTTCTTAATAAACCTAACTATAAGTCAGAAAGAAAATCTAAATATATATTTAGAAAGAGCATAAAATGCTGGTTCTAGCAGAGTGCTTTTGATTCTCTCGAATGAATTATACATAATCGAATAAAACTAACAAAACATGTAGTATAAAGATTTTTACAAGAAATGTAGAAAATTTTCCTAAAAAATGGTGCATAATATTCTCTCATGCATATCTCTCTTATTTCTTGAGCTATCATCTTCATTTGTACACAATAAGCACAATTTAAAATGCTCTTTAAAACGACTATTTACTTGTTGAAATTACTTGTGTGGTTGCAGAGATATATCGATTACAAAATTCCGGTGAACTTTTTGTCCATATCTTATGAATTTACAGAACGGTTTTCAGAAAAGATTGATTATTGTCAAACATTTAATTATAAAATTAATGATTTTAAAGTAACATGTATTGAAGTGTATAAAAATATTTCAGTTGATTTTTTCATGGTTCTTTTTTTATGTCTTGTGTTTACTGAAACACTCTGTACGTGATTGCTATATAATGTAGCCATATGATGCCTTGTATTAGTTTCTAGGATGTGTCTTTCTGGAAGGAGAAGAAGAATTTCAAAAGAGAGAAAAATTTCCGAAAGAAAAAGCTTTCTGAAGAGAGAGAAAAATTTCAAAAAACAAAGAAGTTTCCAGAAATTCAATTTGATATCAGCGAAAAGAATTTTTCAATACCAAATCAATTTCTCGATTTGTGAACAAATTTCTGGATACATTCTGGTCTAGAGAATCAGGCTATGGACAGAAACGTACATAGGGATATCTCTCTCGTTGAACATGAAGGCGAAAATACAGACACAGAGCATAGCGTTCGTTCAACGTTTTGAACGGAATTTCGCAACAAAATGTTTTCGTACACTTTGCTAACTGAACAAGATATATATGTACACCTAACTTTCACAAAGAAAATGTACAGATTGAGGTTTCTCATATAATCAAAGCTCTCAAAAACGGATGATGCGAAAGCTCTTACACAAATTTCGCTCAATTTTTCATCAAATAAAATATGTTATGAGAAAATTGAAAATAGCTCTCAAAGACATATGCCGAAGGCGATTTCTAACTGTATGATCAAAAGAATTCTGCTATGTATCGACTTAGAAAAACAAGTACTTCTTTGTATAGTACTAAAATATACGCTGTAAAAACCGCCCAATCCAGTTGTAATGGACAAGTCTAATCTTCTAATATTTCTCGATTTTCTCTGGTACATTACATAGTATATTTCTGCTCTTGATTTTGATAGATTTGCCATTTAGTTCTTTATCAATTTGGTAGAAAAGAGTAGGGTAAAGCTCTGGGTAATATAATGGAAATTGAAAACAACGTTCTACAAAATAACGCAAAAAATTGAATGTGAAAATGGTGACTGTTCGATAAGACGTTTTTGCGACTTGGGCAGTGCCATTTCTAATCGGAGCAAATAAAATGTTGACTAAAAATGGTTGGAGATACTCATACTGCAAATATGTCAGAGTTCTGATTTCGGCAACACATAGTAAAGACCAATGCAAACATTGAGTAAAATAAAACGAACAACAATCTGAAAAATGATAAGAATTTTAAAGCTAATTTTTCTAATGTACTCTCAAAGAATTCTGTAATATTTTTCAGATCAGTTGCTGAAAATAGAACGTGTAGCCTAGTGGATAAAGAATCAATGTATTCTGATTAAATAAACAGATACGAGCTAGAAAACACAAAGAAATCGCTCATTTTTGTAGCGCATATTCCGAGCTGATTCTCTTTAGAGCATCCATGTCAGTAATATTCAAAGATGTGTTGCTTATTCTAAGTCTATCAATGATAGAGCTCTTTTGATCATAGAGTGAGAAAGCACGTTCGACCTAGATTTCGAACAGCTATTTTCAGTTTTTCAAGAAGGTGTTTTATCCGATGAAAAATGGAGCGACATTTGTGCAAGGATTTTTGCATCATTCGTTACTATC
This sequence comes from Macrotrachela quadricornifera, assembly GCA_022393335.1. NCBI lineage: Eukaryota > Metazoa > Rotifera > Eurotatoria > Philodinida > Philodinidae > Macrotrachela > Macrotrachela quadricornifera. The sequence goes on from JAJEKB010019579.1 coordinate 167,786, forward strand.
AATGTATAATCCTAGAATGACTTGTATTAATCAGACAATAGTGAAACTGACCTTTGCCGGTTATGTGGATTTTGATACTAATGTGAAACACTTTACTTATTTTGCAAAAAATGCTTTCTTACGAATAATACGATAGCGGAATAATATAAAAAAAACGTGTACAAAAACTTGCTTGTTTTTTCGTTTATTTATGGTCATGCTTCGTCAATCAAGAAATTTTTTTCCAATCAATTTACATAAAAAAAATATCATATGCATGTGCATCTACGATATAGGATAATACACGCACAATCTGAGTCATTCTTTTTCTATCGATAGCGAAGCACACTAACACATGCATTAGTAAACGACGCTCTACGTTGTTTCACCTGTAATTAACACATACAACGCGATTCAGTTTTCTTCAAAATATTGAGTTTGATCGAGAATCTACTTATAATAAATGCAGCTATTTGTCATTGCATTATCTTCTACCGATTATGGATCGTCCTCTTCTTCCCATCATCATATCATGAGTCGTGCTTTTGTGATTAAAGGAAAAATTCCATACGTCATTCTTTCGTTCTTTGAAATTCACAAATAACACACGTAGAGAGGAAAATTCACAGATTTTCTCCCTTTATCTTGTCTCTCTACCTTTTCATGTATAGAAGCAATTGGAACTCTGCACTTGTTCACATGTCGTTCGAAGAATCTGAAACAGAAGAAAGCGCTAGCTCACTTAGTGAAGTGAGCTCGTTGGATGATGATTTCGTTAGAATGGGTCTGGAGTCTGGAAATTCCGACGAGGAAGATGCTGATGACGAATTAGATTCGCCAGTGTGGAGTGAAATACAACTGGAGTGAGTGTAAATGTTGAAGGAGATAAAGAAAGGAGAAATGGTGCGTAGGGTGTGAATACCTGACTGTGATTGAAGATGGAAACAATAATTGGTCGTTTTATTTTGTGGGAGTGTTTCGAAGGGAACGAAAATTAAAAATAGATTTGGTTCGTAGCTTTTGAAAACGATGCAGAGATTTATGTAAACGGATACGTAGTTCATAAAAGTTGATATGGTGAAGTTTTGAGTTATGTGTCTGAAAAAATTGCTTTTAGATGAAATTGTTAAAATAAATTTGCTTTTAATCGTTTGGTATATGTTATGCATGAGCTTGCCACTACATTTTTATTGTCTTTTTGGGTTTCATTTGTTGACTCAGATTCTATGTCAACACCGTTGTTTAATTTGAAGGATTTAAGTTAAAACAGCGTTTTATAAAATTTTTAATTCACTATTACATATTATCTGCTTCTTAGATACAAAAATACGAAAAAAAATACATTAACCATATGAAAACAAAACAAATACACGGAAAAAGAATTGATTTTACTAGTAAAGAATTTTAATTTTATATTTAACATGATTTCAGAAAGAGGAAATGTATTCGGAATATTGTCATGTAATAATTCAATCGAAAAGGAAACAAGAATATTTAATAAAAATTTTCGTAATCGAAAGAGGATATGAACGTAATTTACAATAACATAATGAAGACATTTTAAATATACATATTATTTTGGTATATGTCAAATAAAATGTATGTAAAAATCAATATATTGTGTCCAGATAAATATAAAAAAATCACTAAATATGTGATCGATTGTTTATTTATCGGATGGTGAATATCAAATTTTATGTTTTCTATTACGTTTAGTATTCATTGTTGGAACTACATGAGTCACTCCAAAAGTTTTTTCGCCCGGCTCTCCACGAAGGTGCAGTTTAAGTTTAAGTATTTTGTTATAATTCTTAAGCACATTTTGGATTATGTGCAAAGTTTCAAACTTCTAGGTTTTGTACTTCGCTGTGGTCCATCATTGCTTTTATATTTGGTGTATGCAACCTGCTAACGGATGATCCATCATAAATCAAAGAACTTTGCATTCCATTTTTTAATTCCTAAATAGGTTTTACTAAAAATTCAAAATATACTGGAAGATGCAGCGTGAAACGCTCTACAATTTATCTAAGACAGCTACTTTTAAAGTTGCACTTTTTATTTCGAAAATCGAGAAAATTCTTAAGGGCTAAACGTCAACTTGCAAAAATGTGGTTTTTTTAATTTATCATCTAATAATTTTTTATTTAAAAATAAATAGCGCTCATCCTACGAATTTGCTGACTCTTTTTTGAAAGAAAATTTAGTGTGATTATTGTTGAATATAATTTTGATTTTGAATATATCATATTTTAGTCTTCTTGATTGCATGGCACTAATCGAATGCGGTTGGTTTTTAACTTGATGAATAAATGATCAATCACAACTATATAACTCATTTTTTTGAAAAAATTAATCGAATTTACAGAATTTAAGCGAGCTGTCATACAGAATATTCTCGAATTCTGTTATTCTGAAAATAATTCAGGTAAAGAAACCTTTCTTATAGTTGAAGAATCAAAAAATAGATGTCATGAAAAATATTAACCGCCTTTCAACGCTGTAGATTTTGCTAGAGTGGACATCCTTAAATGATTCACTAGACATTTAAATGTTGTACCATTATCAGAAGCAGACTCCAAATTTCGATTCCTTATTCTTGATTAAGTCTGATCAAACTTATTACAAATAGATGGTCATATTTTCTTATCCTGAACATTAACTTGCCTGAATAAAATGGAGATACAAACATTTATGACTTTTTAAGCGGGATACTTATTTCTATATGACTATTTCTTTTAAGAAAACGAAATTAGATGTCGTTTAGTTGTTTCCATTTGTTTAGCGAGCTTTGTAACATGATCAAGTACCAGTCACTCTAAACTGCAATAACTTAAAAAAAGAACATGTTTTCCAAAATCATAAGATTTCTGGCAGCTTCCTAAAATTTTTAGAACAGCACAACTATATCTATTTTTGCTCACAATACAACAAGCAAATCACGTCCTGCTAGCATTCATATATCTTTTACTGAATAGGCTCTATTACGTCAAATGTCTAATAAGGAATTATTTTGGTTTAAGAATCGAATCATTTGACAATTTCTAAAGGTACTTCAACTTTCACTTAATATACCTATAATTATTCTTCTAAATCAACGTGTAGTCGTTTCCATATATAACGCCATTAAATCGTTCGATATTACTTCAGGTTTGAAGTGAACAGATGCGTCTCATTTGAATTTCTTTCAAAAATTTACTGAGCATTTGTTAATACCCTCATCAAGAAGAAACTAAAAGAGAACTTCAAATGATCACTTCGTTTTCTACATATCTATGTATAAATCTTACCCAAAGACTTGGCGTTTTATAATAAACAAGAAAAAATACTTATATTACTAGCAATCTCGAGCATGAATTCGCGTCCCTCGACTATCATTAAGCCAAGTTTTAAATAGCAAGGACTTGATTAAAAAATAGCTAAAAAAAAGACCAAAAAGGCTTTCATTAACTTCAAATTCACATTTTTTATGCTTGATAAGGACCAGTCAAGTTTCATAGAAAATAATAATACACTAATTTATCATCAATTAATAACGGACAGTACTGGAAAACTAATCTCAGATTTGCATTCCTCATAGCCGATTCTCTTTAGTTGAGTTCTATTGGAGAGAGTTAATATTACCGATCATTACTTATTTGAAAAATAAACAACTAAGTTTTGATTTGTCGATCGTCGATAATCTTCGATTAAAATTTTTAAGAAAAGTATAAAACTAATTAGTAATTGTTCATTAACTTGTTATTAAAATTACATTTGACTCCAGATTCGATATATCTTCCTTCGATTACTTTTTGTAGAGGTTTTTATAGACTATCAGAAGCTTTTGATATTAATCTAGTCGACAGCATTTTCCCATTGGCTTCGATGCACAAGCATACAGACACATTTTAGAATGAGCCATACATGTAGAGCTGCAAACTTATTTTACATAAAATTATCTTTCTCCTTCATTCTAAGAAAAAAATCGTTTTTTTCGTAAGAAACCTTCTGTAGTCGAAAACTGATGACGAATCCAAATTCTTCGACCTCGAAGACGTTTGTTCAAACTTTATAAGAAAAACGTCATTTTTTATCAAAAATGATTTCAAACAGTTTCGAGAAACTAATACTATCAATCGATTCTTCAACCCCGAAAATCTTTGATCACCAAATGTAGCAATGATTACCTTGGACAGACACATAAATTTTATTAATTTTCAGTAGCATATTTTCTGCGATATAACCCTTTCTTTCAGAAAAGGGAATAAAATACTTATTGAACGTTATACAAATGGGTATAGAAACATTATAAAGGACAGAATGATTCCTAGTTTTTATTGTCTGTTGTATAAAGCAATTATGAAATTATCAGTTATTCTTCAACCTATTTATTTCATTGTCTTTCCAAATTACGATAGAACCTCCCTATAGTAGACATCCTTCAAATGTTTCCAAAGTATTCACGGTGAAGAGATTAAGTCTTTTCCCAAAGTTAACTTTTTTTTAAGAAATAAATATCTTTTTGTATACATTTGAAAACATTAGTATGTCGAAAAATCGTCTTCAATACATTTACTAATTCTCTCTTTATTACTTCCAATATTTCCATACAATGGTCTATTTAAATCTAATCTGAATTTTAAAGAAAAAAAGACGATCGAATTCAAAGTGAATAGTAGATCCAGCAGCTCTCATACAAATTATGATCCCCTATACGTCTATAATAGGACGTATAACTATTTACATATACATATATTCATTATCTATTTTTCTTTAAGGATGCGGATCTTACGAATCTAGCTAAACTCTTATATCAATAAAGGTACATTTTTATGTACATAGAAATTAAACTTTAACTAGACCTATAGGTGCTTTTTTTTATAATAATATTAAGTTAAGCTCGATTTTTATGATATATTTAATATATTGTCATTTCATTTATCACATCGGCAATTCATGTAGATTTCTGAATATTTCTTGAAATAAAAATGGAAGAAAACAAATGCATAGTAGTTTATAATAAATACTAATTGATTTTGGACATAAATTTCTGATGTCGATGAATACAGTATTATGAGATTTTCTGAACCATACTTTGGGCTATGAAAAAACTGATTGCATCACTGGATCGAGCTACTCCAGTTATATAAGAGACATTGATGAGCTGCTGAGATACAGATTAATGTGCAAATGTTTACTCAAAAAAAGCTAAGTCTCTCGCTAACTTCATCGATGTTTTCAATTAAAAAATAGATTTGTTTTATATTCTTGTTGAAATAAATCATTCGTTGTTAGCATCTTCTTTCCTTTTCCTTGATCCATTCACTCTTGATGCACTATCCATGAATTACAAATTAGGCAATTTAGTGAATATAATTGTCGACTTGTAGCATTATCCTATGTTTTAAGTTACTATCCGAAACATAGATATTACATAAAACAATAGCCAACAGGTTTGCTTGACATTTATTCGAGGTTGAAATAAAATTTCTATCTACAATCATGAATTTTTCCATGCATCAACTCGATAATTTTATTTATATTTAAAAGATTATCAATAGCGATAATATTGGTTAGTTGCAAATCAAACTTTGCCTAACTTTGAGCTGAAAAGTGTACTAATAAAAAATTAAATATTATTTTATTTTATCCTATAGAACACATGATGACGGTTATTAATTGAAATATTTCTTTTATAAGTCTTTTTTAATCTCCAGCTGATAAATTTTAATATTTTTTTTGTTCTTTATATATGTGTAATTTATTGATTGTAGATATTTTGCATATAAAGAAAAAACTTGACAACAACAATGTTTTTTTTAAAGAGCAGCTGAAGCCATATGTGCAAAGTTTGCATTAAAAAAGAGCCCACGCGTCGAAAATGTACCGATTTGTTTTGACGTTGGTAAGATCGTTATATTATCATAAGTTCCTGGACCGGGTACATTGAATGATTTTTTATTGAATCGATCAGTACGACTTTTAAATGAAGATGTTACAGTTGGACTATTCACATTAATTACATTAGTTCGAGGATCATATTCACCAGGTGCTGGACCAAGTTTCTATATTGAAAATAATTTTGAAAAAATAAAGTTAAACGTCATTTAATAAAATTAAAAAAAAAACTTACAGGAAGAAATATTCTTCGACTAGTTTTTGATTTGAAAAAACTATGCCTACAAAGATTGTGTAACAGATTTTTATTCCACAATATTGTTTAACAAACCTAGCTGGTTCAATAGGAGCATTAATTGTCTGATATTTTTGTGTTTCATAGAGTCCTGGTGCTACATTAATATCCTATAAAAAATAAATTCTATCCATTACATATTTTTATGATACTTGATTATTTATAAATAAAAGTTCAAAAACTATTCCAATATGTTATATAAAAAATAAAAGCAATACCTTATCTTGATTAGCTGATATTGATTTTTTTAATACATCTTGTCGTTGAGGACCTTTAAAACCATATGATAAACGAAGTCGATTCGTTCTATAAGAATATTTTTAAAAATCTATTAAAAATATTATTAAAGTAATAATATACCGTTCAACAAAATCTTCAACTGAATAAGCACCAGGTAATAATTCTTTTCCTTTAGGTTCTAATGGTTGTGGATCACGTCGTCGTCCATCACTTTTAAAACCATATGTCATTGGACGAGCAACAATTTCTTTAATAAATGTGTTCAAATGTGTATCATATGTACCAGGATTTGGTGTATCCTATCAATATCAATATGAATATAAAAAGATCTTGATATAATTTGAATTTTACTTTAATTGTAACACGCCACCAACTTTCACGATCAGATACTGCAGGTTCAAAACTATGTGATCGTTTATCTCGACGTGTTGTTAAAGGACTAATTGTAGAATCAGATCGAATAGAAGGTAAACGAGAAAATACTCTTTTTTGTTGTTGTTGTTGTTTTTGTTGATATTCTGTTCTTGCTGTTGTTGGTTTTGATCGTATTTCATGATCTGTTTCTATAATTTGTGAATTTTTATCCGTATTTTCATGACATGAAAATATTGATGTACTGTCTTGCATACTTTTCTATCAATGACAATATGATCAAAATTTCATTATATTATTGTTACTTTTCAAGGACTCTTAAATTATTTTTCTTTTTAACAATATTGATGGTAAAAGCAATAGTTACCATACTTTGTCAATCATTTGTAATCATTACATACAAACATACATGTGAGGGAAAAAAAGAAAAAAAAAGTGTAATGAAATTACATGACGTAAAAGAAGAACTAGAAAAAAAGAACTTGTTTCAAGAATATAAAGAAATACGTACGAAAAAAAGTTATCGACAGATCATCTTGACCATGATGAAAGAATAGATTTAACTAATATGAAATATATCCCAAATGTCCAAATATATTAACATGAATAAATGATAAAAAAATACTTGATTTAGTTTTTTTTCGAAAGATGCGCTGTGAAAATATTAAAACAAAATCTCTACTAACATGCTTTGATGATTTATCCTATAGTTATTTTCCATCATATTTATAATAATAAATATATTTGAAAGATCTTTTTTTTCTTCTTTTGCACTAGTAATTTGTTCATATAGTTTTTGTTGAAATTTCAACAGAGTATCTTTTAAAAAGTGAAGCAAGTTTCTTTATCAATTATCCATGTTGACATATATGCAAAATACAACATGTCATAAATATTTTAGAATATTCGATAATAGGAAAAAAAAAGGAAACACTTGTTTGCAAGTCACGTAATACTTGAAAATAGAATTTTTTTTTCTTTCTATCAATCGAAAAATATAAACATAAAATTGTTGAATAAGTGATAAAATACATTAATTTCTATTATAATGGACAAACATGCATATTCTATATTCTATATAAGAATTTCATTAATGAACAATTCAATAAATCGACAAGCAAATTGTTGTATTCGATTTTTTTTGTTGATTACATAGCCTATTCACGTTCTTAAATCTTCAGAGAACATAATATTCAATTGTCTTAAGTAATGAAATTTTTTCATTATCACACAATCAATAATAATATGAATATTTAAATGAAAATAATTTATTAAATATTGTATAAAATCATATATAATTAAATAAAAAAGAAATTTATTAATTCTTTATAATCATAGAACAACAACATACTATCTAACATTGTATAATATGCTTCATTTATTCTATCAAAGATAGATATTAACAGCACCATACTGTTCTCTTATTAACAACAACAAAAATAACATTTATTTTAAGCAGGTAGTTATAGCAAACAGGGGGTCTATCTCTTCTTTTGAAGATCATAAGTACATCATGATGTAAGAAAAAAAAAGATTTCATAGATTTTTAAACATAATGTTTCATACTGTGATTAATGTAATCAGATAGCTTGTATAAAGATATTTATATGTATAAATAATATTGAGTACTTATCATCAAATATAAACAAATCGATGAAGATCATTTGATAGTAACAATCAATTGAATTGTTCTTTTCGTTTTTTTTTTTTGATTATAAAATACATTTACTTAATTGAATATAGCTAAAAGAAATTGCTGTGAAATATAATGCAATGTATTATATACTTGTCATATCTTCTTACATATATATATTATTGCATAAATTTAAACTAAACTTAATCTAATAGACACTTTAAAAAAAAATAAAAGAAGTTTAATGAAATAGAAAAGTGTCATTTTATTTTATTTTCTTCTCATAGAAACACTACAATTATTCAATAGTTATTTTTCTTTTTTTTTTTTGTTTCTCTAAATTATCATTAATTTCACTTGTCCTTTCTATAAAAGATAAGAACTAGTAGCATATGTGAATATTAATCGAATTCTCTTTTGTATATGACTCTAAGGAGTCGTAAAAATGATTATTTTCTATATCGTATCTATGTTATGAATGATAATTATTCGAAGAACAAAAAAAAAAAAAAGAAAAGATGACTTTTCTTTTTGATAAGTGCCGAAAAACTCATCCAGCACTTTGTTTCTTTTTTCTCTAACCATATACGTACATATTAATTTCTTTTGTTGAATTTTTTATTCTCATCTATATGTTTTATTTTCTATTTTTGTAGTAAAAAAAGAAATAGGAAAGAAGAATTCCCTAGTTTCATTGATTTCTCTAAAGATATAGAAGAAGAATAGAATAGCGTCTGATTGAGTAAAACAACGATCACATATCCATAGTCTTTTATTTTCTTCTTATATCATCATATACGAACAAAAAGTCAGCTTTTTTTTTGCGACGTATTATTATTAAAAAAAATGAGTTAGTACTATAACGAAAGATGTTGATTTTGATCATTTATCTTGTAACTAATCGAGGATTGGCTCAAGTTCTATCAATTTTTCTCATTGGTTATTAGTATAACATAAAAAAATTTGTATATAGAGAGAGAAGAAAAAAGAAATAGAATGAGAGAACAACACAATTAATATCTAGATAGAAGGAGAAAAAAAAAGAAGGAAAGAAAGAAACAACGAGAAAGAGGATTTTCTCCTCATCATTTTGACCTTTTCACGCTCTTTTTCTCTTTTTCTCCATCAAGAAAAACAGATTAATCGTTTCATTTTACAAATTCCCTCGTCTTTCTTTCTTTCTTTTTTTTTTCCTTCTCTAATATAACGCGCGAAGTCTCGTAGGAGAACTCGCGACTTAGCGATCCCCATTGGTACTCATAATCTCTCGGTAGGAATAAAAAAAAGCAGAAAATAACATTACATATCACATTACTTAGTTGATTCTAGAAGTAAAAGAAAATTTCAATCGATTTTTAAAGTAAAGTTAAGTGTTTTTTGATATTTTATTACTATTGGTTAATTTTAGATTATAATTAATTTTATTGGATATTATAAAGGAAAAAAAGAAGTGTGGCGCGTCGTGACAGTAGTAATCGTCAAAGACGCATTGCCGGAATAGATTTTTGTTCTCAATCATCGAATTTATACGGTATATATATATATATATCTCATGAGACATTTACCTAAGAGTAGGATTTTTCTTGATTCTTGTTAGATTATCTTAAATACCGAAACAAAAAAAGAACTATAAGATTCTCTTGAGATAGATCGGTATTTTATTTATTCACAGATCCATTTATGCAACCTCGTGGGGCACCATCAAATTTTGGTGGTCTTAAAGAAGAACCATTACGAGCATCATGGCCAGCAATGCTTGTTGATCCCAGTTGGTATGTAAAAGAAAAATTCTAATTTTTATAAATATATCAAATTTTTTAATAGTTATCTTTATTCAAGTATTGGTGTTACATCAGCACATTTTGAAAAACAACCACCAAATAATTTACGTAAAAGTAATTTTTTCCATTTTACTGTAGCACTTTACGATCGAAGTGGAAAACCAATTGAAATTGAACGTACAGCATTTGTTGGTTTTATTGAAAAAGAAATGGTAAGAAGTAATAATAAAATAAAAAGGTAATTGACATATGTTATTATTTCTAGGAACCTGATGGTTTACGTACAAATAATGGTATTCATTATCGTATTAGTCTTTATTATCCAGCAAGTAAAAAAAAAGACATAAGGAAATTTTTTATTTTTCTAAAGAATATATTTGTTTGTCTTAGTTAATTATCGACATGAACAAGATATTTATGTTCGTATGATTGATTCTGTAACAAAACAAGTATAAATTTTGAAAACAAAAAATAAAAAGAATATGAATAAAATTTAATTTAATTTTAGCCAATTATATATGAAGGTCAAGATAAAAATCCTGAAATGTGTCGAGTTTTACTAACACATGAAGTAATGTGTAGTCGTTGTTGTGACAAAAAATCATGTGGAAATCGAAATGAGACACCATCAGATCCTGTTGTTGTTGAACGGTAATTGATAAAAAAAAAAATTACAATAAGTAATAATGACCTTCTCTTGATTAGTAGAAAGAATATATTTATTTTATTTATTTTTTTTCAATAAATAGAAATTTGTCTCTTGAGTATACGTCTAGAAAAATGAATTTCTTTGTTTATTTGTTTTTATTAGATAGTTGATTTCTCTAGTGTGATACTAGTTTGGTTTTTTTTTGTTTTAGGTTTTTTCTTAAATTTTTTCTTAAATGTAATCAAAATTGTTTGAAAAATGCAGGTAATCCACGTGATATGCGACGATTTCAAGTATGATTAATGATAAAAAAGAAAAATTTCATTTCAAAAAAATAAAATATTTAAATTAGGTTGTTTTATCAACAACAATTGGACTTGAACCACCATTATTGGCTGTATCAGAAAATATGTTTGTTCATAATAATTCTAAACATGGAAGACGAACAAGAAGACTCGATCCTATTGACGGAGGTGCGTCCGTCTCAGATTCCGATTTGGGTCAGTTTACTTGACCCTTTTCAATATCTCAAAATATAAAATCAATTTTTTATTATATTCAATCTATTTATTTCTTACTTTTTCAGAATCATTTATTCCTATTCCAGTTATAAAACATATACAACCAAATGAAGGTTGGATTATTGGTGGACAATGTGTACTTATATTAGGAGAGAATTTTTTTGATGGTCTACAAGTTATGTTTAATACAATGATTGTTTACAGTGAAGTAATATATCATCTTTTGTTTTCTGATTTTCAAAAAAAAAATCTTTTTTTTTTGAAATAGATTTTAACACCTGGAGCTATTCGTGTACATACACCATCACGTCATAATCCAGGCGTTATTGATGTTACACTTTCATATAAAGGAAAACAATTTTGTCGAGATTGTCCTGGTCGTTTTACTTATATAAGTAAAAATTGAATGAATAATTTTAAATAAATAATAATTCTTTAAAATAGCTATGCAAGATCCAACAATTGAATATTCATTACAACGTTTAGTTAAATTAATACCAAAACATGCAGATGATCCTGATCGATTATCAAAAGTAAAATATAAATTTTTTTTTTAATTATTATTTATAAAAAATGATAATATTAGGAAATTATTCTTAAACGAACAGCTGATTTACTTGAACAATGGTATACAATGTCAGGCAATCCACATCATTTTGCATTACCAACACCACCATGTGATCATGAAAATGATTCTAGTAAGATTTATTTATTTTCTTTGTTCTTTTTTCTAGTTTGATTTAAGAATAAATATTTTAATAATTTTCATAATCATATTTTATTTTCCAGCATATTATATATCATCATTAGAAGGTATAAATAAAACAAAAAAAAAAAAAGAAAATATATTATTGCTTGTTATGTGATCTTTTTTTTTTTGACGTATGCAAATTATTTTATTGAAAGAAAAATTTATGCATGAGCATTTAAAAGAAAGAGAAAAGAAGAAAGACTGATTAAAAATTATTTTTATTTATACTTATTTTTTCTTTTTTAGGTTATTCAAGAAATCAAACAGCACCTATGTCACCAAGAAGTTATAATGCTTATAGTAATGCATATAGTACATCAACACCTACATATGGTGTATCATCAGCGGGTTTTTTAAATGGTTAGTTTAATTTATATATTAATCAAGACATAATTTCGATGGTCGGGAAATATATTTAATATTTGTATAATTTTTTTGTTCGTTATTCAAATTTTCAGAGACTTTAGGGAAAGGAGAGCTTAATAGATAATCTAATTGTTGAGAAAGCTATTATGCAAGTTTATGCTATATAGTTAATCATTAAAAACGATTCACCTTTTTTGTATATCATCAGCCGTATAGAAACACTTTCAAATTAACTTGTTTATAAATATATTAAAATTTATCGATGATTTTATATTTATTATAGGAATGACTAATCTTATGTCATCAGCATTTAGTAGTATTACTCCATTTGGTACATTAAATTCAACATCATCAGGACTTAATTCATCAAATACAGTTACACCTTATGGAACAAATTCAACTAATAAATAAAAAAACTTTATCTATTATACATATTTATTTTTTTTTCTTGTTTATTGTCTTTGCATGTATATGATTTTCTTTTGGTTTTTTTTTGTGCGTGGCTTTAATTATCTTTTCTTTTTTGATCACTTTTTAAAAAAGTATTGTATAAAAAAAAATAATAATATCAATCATAATATTTGTTATGTATGGGATAATATAAGAATGATAATAGTGGTTTTTTTTTTTTTGTTCTTTTATCTTTTGTTATATATTAAACAAATGATGAATTAACATATCGTATTTTGTGAAGAAGTTTTCTTTTTAAATAATGAGAAAATCGTTGAACAGCCGGTGCAATATTTTCTATATACATGATCATAATTAGCTTTCTATAGAAAAAAAAAGCGAAGACAGACGAATTGTTAGTATATATCTTAATATTGTTGTCATCCCCTAAAGCAATAGATAGATCTTTTTACTTTAATTAAGCCTATTTGACTCTTTTTATATGTCGACAAAAAAGAAAGAGGAATGATCCATATGATAATACGATTTCCATAAATAAAAAAAGAGAAAACTGAATTTTACTTATGTATATATATATATACATTTTGCGCCTGCTTTGAACTAGTTTGATTATTGACAACAACGAATGAAAGTGTTAATGTAGGCAGACATAAACATGCGATCATTTGGGTCATTGTCCATTCGTTGCTGTCCATCCATCTCATTTCATATTTATAATATTAATTTATGAACAGTCATTGGAAACTCTCCTGAGATATGAAAAGAATCAAAAAAAAAAGCGAACGACCACTGATCATCTATATATGTATACTACTCATTGACAGATGGATGTTGTCGTGTTAGAATAGATATAAAAGACAGTTAGCATTAGTGTATATACCTCATAAAAGCGTGTGTATAAGTGTAAAGCAGACAACCGGAAGCAATTGAATAGTAGGCGGTGTTTAATAGATTAAGTTTCTACTTAAAATATGTGGTAACAAACCAAGTGGCACATTTGTCTTGTCAATATGATTGGTTACGATGTAGATTTTATACATGAATGAATCTTTTATAGAGAAAATCGAATTTTATCAAGAGAAAAATAAGTGAAAATTAAATTTTTCTATTGTAATTTAAATTCAATAAATAATAGAATCAATTATCCATATCAATTGACTTTTTTTTTATCCTATGATAATGAATAGAAATATTTTCAATATGATAGTATTAGATTATTTTGATGTCAATTCACTCATCAAATTATCTATTAAGATTAAAAACAAATAATTGTCTTTATTTCAAATAGTTGAAATAGATGGTTGTTTGAAAACAATACTTGTAGAGCATCTCTTTATTATCTTAGAATATTTCTCCTATTACTCAAAGTAACTATTTATAAGTATCAATTTTTTAAGTTTAACTCTTTGATAGTTATATTCGATAATGGATATAGAGAAGTGCCGCTTTTCTCATTTTTAATATATATTTATATGATTATATAACATTCTTCTCCTATGAATAGTCTAGCATATATTAACACTATACTGCTGAGACAAAATTGTGCGATCAATCGTAAAATAGATGATCTAGTAAGAACTATCTATGAAAATAGTATCAGATTAAAATAAATTGTTTAAACGAATAAGTGACATACTTATTTGTAAAAATACGCTAATTTTTTTTGTTGAAAAATGTCAATAATGAAACGAAAGATATCATTTTAGGAAACTTTCATCAATAAGGATATTTCCAATGCGAAAAAGAATGACTGAAAATATAGATAATGAAGTTAATAAAATGTTTAAATTTTTGTTATAAATAATTTCGCAATTTTTAGGAAAAAAGGTCTTTCTATACAGTTTCGTATTACTCTTAATCGACCATCCATCACAATAAAAAATATTTCGAAAAATGTATATTATACTATTAGAGAAGTTATGTGTTTATAAAGAAGACGAAAGTTAAGATATTAACCTAATTATATTCGTAAACATTATAGTCGGTTATATTTAAATTAAAAATATATCGCAGAAAATACTTGAGATAAAAAAAAACCCAACAAAAAAAAAAAAAAAAAATTAAAAAAATTGTTTCATATCTTTGAGAATTAATGTGTCATTAAAAGAAGAAAATTTCCATTGTTGAGTTTTACTTGTTCTATCACATTGTTCCATAAAAATTATTTTACTATCTAAATCACAATCCAAACATAAATGTGTTAAAACATGAAGAATATGAAAATTATTTATATCATAAACAAAATGTTGATTACCACGCATACCTATTGAAAAATAAGAAATTAATATTATCTGAGTAAAAAAAAAAAGAATTTTATTGTATATACCATGACAATTAAAAAGCATAACTGGTGCACGTTTTCCTGTTTTTGGAACATCAAAACAAAATTCACGACCTTTTGGTCGAATATCTTGTCGCCAAGTTATTTCAAATTGCTTAAATAAACCAATTAAAATAGAAATAATTTTATTTAAATATATTAAAAATTTATTATACCTGTTCACCACTTCGTCCTTGTTGATCTTTCAGACATTGATCAAGACCAAATGTTGCTTGTTCACGACCATGTTTTGTATCTATACATAATGGTGCAGCCATACTTCGAATCTATATAAATTTACATATTATCGAAAATTTATGTATATATTATTTACTTCTCCTTCAGCAAATGGAGGTATTGGAACCGGAGGATAATGTTTAGGCAAATCAAATGCAACATTTTCCATAAACCTATTAAAAAATTTTTTTTATTAAAAAGAAAAAAAGTAAATATTAATATATACCATTTAAATGGTTTACATTCAAGTTTTTTTCGTAATTCAACTTGTTTTGAAATATCACCAGGCTTTGTATTTCTATAAATAAATAATAAATAATTCAATAAAATTTTTAAAAAAAAATAGTACCGTATATGTGGACTTCGTTTATAAAGATATTCAGCATATTCATCCATCCAAACTGCTGCTACTCTCTTATGATTCTAAAGAGATAAAAACATTATAATTAAAATTTTCTAATTTTATATTCATTTACTCTTGCTAAATAATTACCAAAACCAAAACCACCATGTGGATTAAATTGTCGATAAATATGTCCAACTCTTGAACATGGTGCATCAACAAGACGTCCACCACATTGCCATATCTTAAATGACATTTCATATTGTTCCCCACCCCATACATCAAGACCTTCATCATAACCACCTAATTCCCAAAACCATTTTTTACTTATTGCAAAAAGACCACCAGCCATGACTGGATCACTACAATATATAATTATTTTTTCTATTTGCAAAAAAAAACAAACTTCAATCTTAAATCATACTCAAATGGTTCTGTTGGATTTTCTGCTTGTGAAGGTAATAATGGTAAACGTTTATAAAACATTTGCCAATCAAATGCACCACGAGCACCTAAAAAATATTTTGTTAAAAAAAATGAATTTTTCTTTTTTTTACCTTCATCTTGAGCAACATAAGCAAAATTTTCCCATTTTATAATATCAATAAATGGACAAACACTTGTTTTATAATTTAATGCAATTGGGTCAATTAATGGTGGTAACCAATTAATATTAACTTCAATATGTGAATCAAAAAAAATAAGAATATCACCTTTAGCTTGACGTGCACCAGCTAATCGTGTACGAATAAGACCTTCACGTTTTTTCAAACGAATTATTCGAGTTTTTGTTAAATTATTAATATGCATATCAAGTGCAGATTTTAAACTTTCTTTCAAAATAAAAAAAAACAAATTTCATTTCAATCTGAAATAAAATCTTTGTTTTTTTATTTTTACCTTTACCACTTGCATCATCAACAATTATAATTTCTTCAAGAAGTTTTGCAGGTGTACGATTTAATATACTATGAATTGATCGAACTAATGTTGTTAAATGTTCATCATGTGTAGGAATAATTATACTAACCTATAAACAAAAGAAAAACAAAACTAGATTATATTATTTTACAAATCAAAATTTACAGAAGGTAATTCAGCTAAATAAAGTTTTGTATGACAACTAAAAAAATAAAATATAAAATTTAATA
This sequence comes from Macrotrachela quadricornifera, assembly GCA_022393335.1. Classification (NCBI taxonomy): domain Eukaryota; kingdom Metazoa; phylum Rotifera; class Eurotatoria; order Philodinida; family Philodinidae; genus Macrotrachela; species Macrotrachela quadricornifera. Next base: position 184,715 of record JAJEKB010019579.1, read on the forward strand.
ATTGAAAAAATAAAATATTGTACTCAGGATGACGAATATCTTTAATCGAACGATCAAGTGATATAGAATCAGATATTAATGCATTAAAACCATTTTCTCGATAAAGTTGTTGAAATTTTGGATCACTTTTGTCTTTTGCACTTGGTTCAACACCTGTACCACCTTCACCTAATCCTAATTTAAAAAAAAATAAATCAATAAAATAAATAAATTAATATAAATTAATATACCCTCTCGAGCTTTTTCACGAGCAATAGATTCATAATCATGCCAATCGATTTTTCTCAATTTTTTTCCATCAATTTCAATATATTGTTCACGTACTGTCGAATAAGGAGATGAACTTTTCACATCACTTTCTTTCTGTGAATTAACTTTGAAGGTTTCTTCCTGTAAATTAACTTTGAAATTTTCTGATTGAGGATAAGTTACATAAATAATAATAATAATCCATAGAAGAAGTAGCAATAATACACGGTTTCGACGAAATCGAAATGGCATTCTACATCCGTTATTATGTTTTATTTTACAACTTCAATTGAAAAAAAAAAACAAAACTATATTCATTAAAAAAATAATTGAATATTTATGCAAGAAAAAAAAAGAATAAATATTTATAGGATTTAATTTATTTAATATTCAATCTAAGATTTATTAAATCGATTTAAATACTATCTATCATGCATAAAAAATATAGTTGAATGACTCATTAAAAAAAAGTATAGTGGATACTTTTGATGGACTAATCAATAAGTCGACAATGTGAGTAAAAAAAAAAAAGACAAATGAAACATAGCGACATCAATATTCTCTTTTGAATAGAATTATCATTTATAATTATTCATTTTTTATCATATGAAAATTCTTCTGATTAATTTGAATTAATACCTAATTAGCTGTAAGATATATATAGACATATAACCTTGATAAAAAAACAGTCAATGTCAAACGTGTTTTATTCATATAAACAACTTCAAAGACTATATTTTTTATGTGACTCTTTCAAAAAATGTAATTAAGTAAAAAATCAGTGTCATACATCATAATATCAAGTAATAATTACATAGTTTCTTTTGATCATAATTATTATCATATAACTATTAATCCATTCAAGTCTAATATATAGATAATGAAGAATAAACAAAGATTTCTTTTCTTTTTGCTATTGAGATCTTATATATTCATGTTGTTATGACAAATAAGTACGTGATAAGGTTACAGCAAAGTTATGACTACTCTTCATATACTTTAGTATTGATCTAAATTACTCATGAGAATGTCTATTGCTTTGTATTAGTTATTCTTAAGATAGAGATTGTATTGACTATCAATTCGGTTTTATTTAATCGTATGACAAAAGCAACAGCTTGTATTCCTATCTTGATTTTTCATCTGTCTGTCTGTCTATCTCTATAAGTTATGTCTATGTATAATCTTATAGAATAGAATCAATGATGATGTAATAAAATTTTTTTTTCTTTTTCGAGTTTGCATAAATATAAAAAAGAATGGCCAGGTTGATGTAGTTCATCATTCATGCGTATGTATAATACACATTCACGCACATATTCATAGAATATATATGTAAACATCTTCATTATACATTGTATAATCATCATAAACTAATGTATAAATGACCAAATGGTACATATTGACGTGATCTTTTCAACTCATCCGAGACCGACAGACGCGTGCAGGTTCAGTATATAATAACGATTCATACAATTCTTCGATGCCATTAACCATTGTACAAGGTTTGTCTCTCTTTCTCTTTTCTCATATATGTGCCATCATCATATCATATATAAATATGTAATGATCAAACCTTATCTTTAGGACAAATTGGTAGTATGTATGTAAAGATAATAATCTCTTATTATTATATACATGAAATTGAAAGTAGTTAAGTATGAAACAAATAGTGACGAGACATTGGAAGAATCATTTTTTTTTTGTTAATATTTGAGAACAGATGAATATTGGAATAACGACTATTGTCAGAAAAGAGAATAAGTGAAGCATGTTGACAGATGCTTTGAATGAAGGAGAAGAAGAAAAAAGAAGAAGCGCCTTCAACAACAATAAATAGAACTATTCATATGAATGTCGTTACATTATCTCGAGGTCAGTTCGTATGTTATTTGTCGTCTGGAATAGCTAAATTTATTTTATTGTGTTATACTTTCTTTTCTATATATAAAATATATATACAAAATCAGGTACATCACAATGTCTAATTTTCTTTTTAAATATTTCATTTACTATTGTTATCTGTTAAGGATCTTCTCCTAGATACATTTTTATGTTGTTAAAATTTTTTTTTTCTCTAAATATCAATCAACAAATGTTACATATTCTCATTTTTAAAACCAATTATGATATAAGAAAAGAAAAGAAAAAACGAATAAGAAGTGTTTGTACTCAAAATTTTTTATAAGAATCCCTTCTAGCAACATATGACATTCTCACAGTATGTATATTCATAAGTTTATTTGTATATCTTTGATGTAATAATTATTTCTATCATAAAAAAAACTTTTTACCATTCAATTTGTTTCTTTACAGAATCGTATATATGCCTAATAAAGGCTTCTTCATTCAATGTTATAAAAATAACTACTATTACATATCTTTTTATAAGAATATTACTAAATTAGTTTCTAGTTGCGATCTATATCTGACTTTGTATAGTGTTCTGTTTATATATATATATATATATATATTCATCTGACATAACAAAATGATATCAATCATATACTTTAGAGAAGAGAAAAGCTTTTTCTTTTTCCTCTTGACCGAAGGTTATTAAATCATTACTACTAGTAAAATATATATATATATATGCATTTAATCAAATCACTTCGAACATTTATGTGACATTTCGGTGACAAATAAAAGACGACAAGATAAAAGCGAGAACAGAAAGTTCATTTTATATATGAATGTACATGAACAAGAATTCTCTTTTTTACTTGATAAATATTCAGTTCATAAACAATAACAATAAGTTGTATTAGAGTAATGGTGATCGGTAAAGAGGATGAAGGACGATGAACAAACATATACTATACTATTGTTAGTTCAAATATAAAAGAGAAAGAGAGAGAGAAAGAGAAAGAGAAAGAGAAAGAGACTATAATTTTTTATATGTACATGTATGCGACACACTCGAAAATTTATATTGAAATGAATTTCGCTTCGATGATATACTAAGGCTTCCATTGTGACAATTGAAATGAGTCGAGACTTCATATTTTATTCCTTGTATTTTTTTTTCTAGTTAGTTCAATATATTAATACAATGGGGAATTGTATTGGTAAAAAAGCTCGTACACAAAATAAACGTTATAAACATTCGCCTTCCATAATTTCTCGTACGAAATTACATTGTAATAATCAATTAGATACACCACAAACTCTATCAACATCATCATCATCTGAAAAAACCAATGTTCTTCCTTTACAACTATCTGATATAAAAGAATCTGATATTCTATTTAATAATGAAGAAGAAATTGAAATAAAACCTATTGAATATCCTTCATCTTCATCTTTAATAACCACAATTAATGATCAATTCCTATTGACACATACTTCACCAACATTATCGCCAAGTCAATGTAAAAGATTTAAATCAAATAATACTACTATAGATTCTCGTGAAAATACTCAAATAAATGAACAAAATACAATAATAGAACATTTATTTAGTAAAGAAAAAGAAATAAATACTGATCAAGAAATAACATCAGGTAAATTGCAAAAATAATTTATTTAAATTTAAAATTTATTTATTAAGAATTATTTGATATTTCATCATCACCATCACTTTCTGATTCTTCACTTTCTTCAATTTCTTGTATTACAACATTATTTTCATCTCAAGATCATCTTATTCTTTCATCATCATCATCACCATCATCATTATCATCTACTAATATTAATCCTATATTACCATCTTATCAATTATCAAATCATTATAAATTTCATTCTTTTCTTTCTTCTGAACAAATCTATTTTAATAAACAATTTTCAAATGAAATATTTTCAACAATATTACCATTATCATCTTCTCGTTATATTAATAATTTATTTTTAAATAAATTTCATCAAAATACTATTACACATAATTGTCAAACATTACGTTCAATTATTGATAATGTTCTACAACAACAGGTTATTCGAATTCATCAACAAACAAAAACGATATTAATTGAACATAAACAACTTCAATGTATACATTTAAAGTAAGAAGAATATGATTATGATTAATTATTCTAATATTCTGAATACTTCTTCATATGTTTGTAGACTAATTAGAGTGTATATATGACGTAAATGATCTATTATTATTTTAGCTTTATATCTCATTAAGAACGAGAATTGACGAGTTTTTCAAAAAAGCTTTTGAAAAACTCTGTTTCAAACGTTTTATCTAAAGTGAAAAACTTGTTGATTTGAGCATATTATGTAACAGAAGTTGATAGTTTAAATACCATCTTACAAAGTTCTCATCAAGTTTAATTCTCAAGTTACTCTGCAAGAATTTCGTAAGGTGATACTTAAACTATTAACTTCCGTTATATAAAGTGATCAAATCAGCGAACTCTTTGACTCTGTATAAAACACTTGAAGTTTTGCATTAAAAAACTTTTTCAAGGTCAATTTGCCTATCTTAACGCTTCATTCTTTCATATGAAATATATATATGTAAAAAAATGATAATAAAGAGATACTTGACAAATCTCACTTCTAATAAGATATAGGAATCAAATAAAAAAAAAATCTAATTTTTCTGGCATCGAGTTGAAGATAACCGTAGAAGTATCAAAATGGTTTATTACATCCATATATTCTATCAAATTCTGTATCAGAGATGTCCATAGCGGTGTAGGAAGACGTTTTAAATATTCATGATTTTAGAAACGAATCATAACCTAAGAAATGAAGATATTTTATTGAATACTATGACGATGACAGCGCCAGATTCTCTATCATCATGAACATCTCTATTCTATATATTTTATTTATTCTAGAGATTTTGAAACTTGTCAAAAACCATCATTAATTTTTGATGAAGATCATAAACGTGTTTATATAACAAAATATGCTCATTTTAATGAACTTCAAACAATAGCATCCGTTATTAAAGATATACCACGAAATTTTTCATCATGTAATCATTGTTCATTAATACTTTCACCATCAAAATTTAATAATTATTTACAACGATTTTTTCTTGTTAATATAACATATAATTTAGTACAAATATGTTTTAATAATATAAATAATCATAATAAATTTGGATATATTTCAAAAATATATTCAAATAAAATTCAACAAACAATTATAAATAATTCAAAATTAACATATTCATATGATCTTGATATAGAACATACAAAATTTTATTTTGTTTTACATATTCAATCATGGCCAAATGAAATTCGTACAATTTATGAACAACGAAAACGTTTATGGCCATTAAATACAAATCATTTATTTGATAATACTTGTTTTATTCGATTTAATGATAATCAACAAGAAATATCTACTATAGATAAATGTCATACATGTGGAAATATACTTTCATTATGTTCAAATTCATCTTGGTCATATACATATGCAGCAATAGAAGATAAACTTGTACTTAATATGTCTGATGGACATAAACGTTTTGCATCAATTGTATGGAATTATTTAAATGGAAAAACACAAGGACAAATATCTTTTAATATTTTTAAACATACACTTTTTTATTTCTTTGAAAAATATACATCAGATTCATTTACAACCAGTGATTTATATAGTCATATACAAATTTTTATTGAATTTTTTTTCAATCATTTAAAAACAAAATTTATTCCTCATTATTTTAATATAAATTATAATTTATATAATGATAATATTTCAACAATTTTAATATCAATTAAAATGATTTATTTTGATTTAAAAAATTTTTCTTTTTATCTTTTACCAGATTCATCATTATATCTTAATCATTGTATGTATCTTATTCAATTTCAATCAAATTTTTTACAATATCTTCATTCATCAAAAACAAATTTAATTCAAACAATATTTGATACACATGAGCTTGTTATTAAACAATTATCATTAGGTATTAAAACATATAAACAACAATTAGATTCTACTATAGCAATAAAATCACATCGTTCATTAACATTAGATTGTCTTTATCGATATCAAGAAGAAAATGTTCAATTGATACTTGATTATTTACCATTATTACGTGAAAAAGAACCTTCATTATTTATTCATTCAATTTGGTCTATATTTATACAATATCTTAATTCGTTATTTGATAATCTTTTTATTTCGTAACAGAACAAAAAGTAACAACAATAAAATATATATATTTTTGTTTGTTTCGTGTTTCAAGTTAATTGATCATCATCATCGTCATTTGACGCTTTATTTGAAGAAACATTAAGTTTTGCTAGAGCTTCTTCACCAGACATTCCTTGTTTCATTAATCTATAGAATTTACCTATATAAATTCAAAAATGAGAATTGTTTTTTTTTTGTTTATTGAATCAATCTAATAAACATACGTCTTTGTCTTTCTCGAAGTAGTTTAATATCAGTTTCAAATTCAGCTTGTTCACGTTCTTCTTCAACAGCAGGAACTGGCCGTCTAAAAACAAAAACATTATAAATTTTAATAATTCTTTTTTTTGTTTCCTTTTTCGTACCAGTCTTTCGGTTGTGTTAATGGTTTATATTTTCTAAGATATACTTTCCATTCAAGGATTTGTTTACAATGTTCACATACACCTTTATGTTCGATCGCATTAATTTCTTTTGTTAATTTACTCGTATCACATAAGTTATTTTAAAATGTTGTTGTATTTTGATATTTTTGTTTACATTTTCTATTACTTAGGGCATACCAAAAGTAGTGAGGGAAGTACTTTTATTCTGAAGCAGAGGTGTAGAAAAATTTCTTGTTACCGATAGATAGAGCGTTTTACGCTCACTCTTTCTATCCTATTTGATCAGTATTAAACTAATATCATAATAATAAAATTTCGATAAGAACTATTTTTGTCGGTAACCAACAAGTAGCATTCAGATCATAATCAGTGCGGCATTTTTGCATTCCACTTTGTTACCATATAATATATTGTATTGAAAAACGAAATATGCCAGAAGATGCAACATGAAAAGCTCTACAATTTCAAAAGTACCACTTATTTTATAGTTGTACTTGTGATTTTCACAAAAGGACAAAACACTGAGCTACCAAATTTCGACGTGATTAAAACGAAATTGTTTTTTCTAGTATATTTTGTTTTTTCAATACAATATATTATATGGTAACAAAGTAAAATGTAAAAATGCCACACTCATTATGATCTAAATGCTACCAGTTGGTTATCAACAAAAATAGTTTTTATCGAAATTTTTTTATTATGATGTTAGTCTAGTACTGATCAAATAGCATAGAAAGATAGAGGGAAAGATATTCTATCTATTGGTAAAAAAGAATTTTTCAAATACCTTTGCTTGAGGAAGAAAAGCATCTACCTCACTACTTTTGGTATGTCCTAAGTATTTTGGCCCATTCTATTAATTTTTCAGACATGCATCACTTTTAGTCATATGATACCATCAAATAAATGTCATCGTTCTTTCTTTCATTCCCTTGCTAAATATTCGTTTTCGTTTCTTATTCAAACGAAGTATGTTTGATTATTCTTTTTGACGAAAGATCTAGAAGCAGTATAAAGTCACTTATAAATCGATTCAATTTTTCTATTTTAGACACTATCGAAATTCTGAAATGCATTTTCTATGAGCTGCATAGGATAAAAGATTTTAGATTCAATCCGTGTCGGATCGGATCTGGCAAAATATACAAAGTCATTCGACGGATTTCGCACAGAAAACAGCGACTTCGGACACTATGCTTTCCATTTTTAATTTTAAAACAAAATTGAAATTAACAAATTAAAAGTTTCTCAACGTCTGAAAGAGAACTTTTCATCATTAATGTCTTTCCAGTTGTCACAGTTGCAATGGTTTTTAAACTGACTAAGATATTATTCGCTTCAGAAATTAATTTCTAGCAGGTGAAGTCTGACGTGAGACATTTTATCTTATGTCTAATCGAAAAGATACTTTTCTAAAGATATGAAGTTCGAAAGTTGATATCTAGTATGAATTGAAATTATCATCAAAACAATGGAACTCCTCAAACTTCGAAGTTTTCCTTACGATTCTACATAGATGAGTGGACGGTAGCTCTAGTTTGAAGAAAAAACTTCATTTTTAATTTCCAGTTGTCAAACTCAGTTTTGTGACATATTTGGAGAATTATAATTTACTCTCGTTCTCGCAAAGAAGAGTCTTGCAAACATAAATTGTCTGCTTGTATGTCTGCACAAGGTCAAAAAAACATAAGGGTTGACCAAAAGGTAATCGGAGGTTATTTTTGGTTGGAATTTCGATCAATAAGGTTTTTTCACATTGCGGTTTCAACCAATAGGATTTCAGGGAGGGGGGAGGGCAATTTAGCCAATCAGATTTCTTTGGCCCATAAATCGGTCTAGGATGATTATTCTTGGTCGGAATTTCGACCAATAAGGTTTTTTTCACATTGCGGTTTCAACGATTTTGACGAATCAGTCGGATTCTAAGAAAAAACTTGAGCAATAAAGTCACATTTAGAATTTATATTGTTCTCTTTCTCGTGGAGAAGAGTCTTACAAACATAAATTGTCTGCTTGCTTGCTTGTATATCCGCCGAGGGTCAATAAAACATTAGCGTTGGCAGAAGGGTAATCGAGATCAAGGAATTCACATCTGAGGGCAACTTTTTAAAAATTTTTGAAGCTCAATTCTTTAACAGACGACTAGTTTTTAATAATAAAACCTGTGGATTTATGAAGTTTGATCAAAGGCAGTTGAGAGCGAGAAATTTGAGTCCGACTTTTTCTCAATGAAAAGCTTGATGGTAGTTTAGAAGTACGGTTTCTACGAGAAAGAGCTGAGCGAGTCGTTAGACGAGCGTTACTTGTTCTAGATATTCCTATGATTTTACAACATTTTTGAGCAGAAATGTCACCTTTGTCAAGTTTATTTTCTGCTCTGAGTGAAATAGATAATAAATTTTAGCGCCCTCTATGCTTTTAACAAAAAATAAATTTAGATCATGATTCTTCTGTTTATTCTTGCAATTTTCTTATTTTAAAATTAAATCAGCTAATTCATAATTTACTGTTTTTTACAATATTTAGTGGTCTCTTATTACTAATGCTAGTTTTTGTTCATTACCAAAAGTTCATATATTATCTTCTCATATTCGATTACTCTGTGTCATATGTGGACATTAAGGTCATAAAAATAGGAGTGATTCTAAACAACAGAAGTAAAAAGGCGTAAAATATTTGTCTTCTCTTTCATTCACACGTTATTCTACACTTCTGAGTGCCTTAGCAGATTTCTTTTGTTTCGCTTATCTATTTCATTTACTGCTTCTTTTTATAATTTAGAGGACTTACATATTTCATTGTAATCTGTATGGGAATAAAATTCGGCAAATTTGGACCAGTTATGGAAGATAAATATCCGCTTTATGCTGGTGGATGTTATTTATGTATTCATGATCAAGGTGAATTAATTGAAAAACATAAACATCACAGTCTTTTCATTGATGTTCCCGGTGAAAGTCGTGTTAATGATATGGGCGAAATAGCCCCATGTCACCACTTTTTTGACAACTGCGTCGCATTTGCGCATAAATGCGACGCAATCATCGTAGTTCGTACTGACGCATGGGGGTATAAAAGGAGGTGCCGCAAGTACTGTAGCTCATTTTAACTTTATACAGTGAGAAGGATACTTTATTTATTTTTCTAAAGAATAATGGTCAGTACCAGGGTATATCAAATGATCAATATAAATATCTAATTATTAGATGGATGATTATTAATTTATTAATTTGTTATTCATCGATTTAGAAAATGCCGAGATTGGCTGAGCGTAATCTTTTATAAGTGCGATTTTTTTTATTGCAGTTGTGGCATAATTGCGACCGCACTGTAGCCCGTAATTGCGAAAAATTGCGTCGCAGTTTGACCGCAGCTGAACACATTTATATTGATCTTATTGAAAACAATAACGATAAAGAACAATGGACGGTGAATTTGAATTGTCAATTGTTTGCACAAAAATTGATAGAATATCTTAACCTCGATTATCCATCAAATATTCATAATTCTTCTGCCATTCCACCAACACTTGTTGATATATTTACTTTATCGCTTTGTTTATCTGCTCGTTTGCGAGAAAAACTACGATCAGCACGTCATTCAACAATGTCAATAATGATGGTTCCAATTAAATGACACTTTCTCTCACATGTGAAATGGAAAAATGCTTGTCAGATTTTTTTATGTAAAAATCATTAAGAAAGAGGTACGATAAATTTAGATACATTAAAACAAAAAAAAAGTAAAAGTTGTGAAAAAAAGCTATATAACATTGCCATTGAGAAGTAGACATGTTTATTGTGGTAGGAGCAGATTTTCAGCCTCAATGAACATATATATTGCAAAAGCGCTTAACGATGATTATTCATTAAAGACACACAAGTTAGAATAATTAGGTAAATTTCATTCAAATGTTGCGGAATATAAACAAAATTCTTGACTAATCTATAGTAAAATATTTTTTTCTTAAAAAAAGATATATATATATATATATATATACATATATAAAGTTTATATATTCTAGAGGTAATTACCTTCGAATGTTACGAAATTCCTTGTTTTGTGAAAGTAAGAAAAGATAGAAACATTGGATGAGAAATTAGAAACAACGAACAAGATTAAAGAAGACACTTTAAAAAACATAATTCGAACGAATACATACGGTGCAAATAACAATATTATCAAAATAAATTAATACTTATTCACGAAGATTCAATCATTCCATATAGGAATCTATTATGGGTCCAAATCTAGAATTTTTTTTTCCGTCGGATCCGATCCATATGTAGGTATACCTGAATACTCGGTTTGTATTTAGCATTCAATCGGAGTACAGGTGTGTAGGAGAAAAAAGAACAACAAATAACTTTATAGTGACTTTTTTTCCTAACGTAGCTCATAAATAACTAAAATGTTCGTTTTTTAATTTGATCGTACATAGAAAAAGTGACGATTATGTATGAAAAAAACTTGAATTTGGACTTAACTGGATCTGTGTTCAATAAAATGAATCCGTAGGATTCTAATCTCATCAATATACAAATGTATAATCTTAGAAAAATATTTATCCATTCGAATTGACTTTAAACCTTATTTATATTTTCCAAAGAGATATCGAGACAAATTTCAAATAATCATTATCATTCGCTTCTTTATACATCATAACTTGTAAAAGTAGAGTTCGTAGGATTCGACTCAAACTTTTATTTTAATTGCTGGTTCAAGACTAACTCAAGAGAGGATACTATCAAAGAATATTTTAATTTGTTGTTTGATAATCTTTTTATTTCGTAAAAAAAAATAAAAAGCAACAACAATAACATATATTTCTTTGTTTGTTTCGTATTTCAAGTTAAATCATCTTCATCAATATCAGAATCATCATCATCATCATCATCGTCGTCATCATCATCATCATCGTCGTCATCATCATCATCATCATCATCATCATCGTCATTTGATGCTTTATTTGAAGAAACATTAAGTTTTGCTAGAGCTTCTTCACCAGACATTCCTTGTTTCATTAATCGATAGAATTTACCTATATAAATTCAAAAATGAGAATTGTTTTTTTTTTTGTTTATTGAATCAATCTAATAAACATACGTCTTTGTCTTTCTCGAAGTAGTTTAATATCAGTTTCAAATTCAGCTTGTTCACGTTCTTCTTCAACAGCAGGAACTGGCCGTCTAAAAACAAAAACATTATAAATTTTATTTTTATCTTTATTCTATAAAATCTCTATCTCTAGGCATGTATCAAGCCCAAACTACTCGGGCTCGACATCTGCCTACTCATCTTACTCAATAGGTGTATCTTGACTTTGTCCACATTTGCAACAAAGATTATCTTTAGCACCACAATCATCACAAATAATATAATAAGCACGAATGATATTTCTTTGAAGACAACGAACACTAAAAATAATGCATTAAATTTAATGATTCCTTTTTTTTGTTTTATTTTTCATACCATTTTTTCGGTTGTGTTAATGGTTTATATTTTCTAAAATGTACTTTCCATTCAAGTACTTCTTTACAATGTTCACATACACCTTTATGTTCGATTGCATTAATATCTTTTGTTGATTTACTTGTATCATGTAAATTATTTTTAAATGTTGCTGCATTTTGAT
>JAJEKB010019580.1:0-48929 GCA_022393335.1 Macrotrachela quadricornifera
TTACAATGGCCTATACTTGATTTTGTATGTATTTTATCAAAAAAAAAATATCCTTGATATAATATTTATCTTTTTCAGCTTGTTCAAATGCGTGAACGTATTCAAATGACAAGTTCAAATCATCATCATGATTGGTTTGCTATGCCAATCATACCTCTTAATAATCTTTATTCATCATTACTTCTTCCAATTCTATTTGCTAAATTACGTACAGCAACAATAATTGTTGATTATGCATATCGTTCAATAAATAAAAATCTAACAATGAATGATTTATTTGAAAATGCACAAACACTTTTTCGTCAATGTTTAACACTTAATCGAACATTAATTGAACGTTATGTTAATATTGATTATGAATGTCTTTTACATTTAGCACGTATTAATCGTTTACAAAAACGTAATACATTAACAACAACAACAATACCATTAAAAACAATTGTACAACAATTATTAGATGCAATACGTTTATGTTATTTAAGTACAAATGATAGTCAATTTATTCAAACATGTTATTTTGAATTAGCTATTGTTTTACTTGAATATACACAAGTATCAACTGGTATAGGAAGAAAATTATCAGTTAAATCTTTACCATTAATTGAATCAACTGAACCACCTACAACACCAACAACAGGTGATCGACCATCAATATTAAAGCACCGACAAACAAATGTACGTTCAAGTATGGCTGTTGTTAATGATAATGCACGACGTCAACAACAACAACAATTAAAACAAGCTGCTGCTGTTGCTATACGTGCAGCAACACAAATGGCACTTAATCAAAAACATCGGTATAGAAAAAGAAATGTTATTTTTATTTTAAATTTATTTTAATATTTTAGTGTTCAATTACCTGGTCTAGCTGAAGAATTTTCTGATACTAATGAAATACATTGGCCAGCTTATTTAATAAGTGATATAATTGGGTATTTTGTATTTCCAGAACGGCGACGTATTTATAAAAGTTAGTTAAATAATTTCAATTATAAGAATATTGAAAATATTTCTTTTACTTATATATTAGGTGAAGCAGAACGAGAAATTCTTACATTAGCTCCTCATTTTGAAGCAAAATCATTACCAGAATCATTTGATTCAAAACTTGATCGTCTAAATATTTCTGCAACACAAGATATAACATGGTTACATCTTCTAAGTAATATTTTCATTTCTATCTTTAAATATATTCATTCTTTCTTTCTTAATTTTTCTTTCCAGATTATCAAAATGCTGTTGCTAAACGCATTGATAATCGTCAATTACTTTCATTTGATTGTGATGCTATTGGTCGATCAAATCTTTTCTTTATACATGTATTTCCACGTTTTGTTGGTGTTACACAAACATTACTATCATTATCACATTATTCATCACAATGTATATCTATATATCCATCAAATATTTATATTCAAAATGTTTTACAAATAACATCATTATCAACAGATAAATTACCACAACAAGCATCAATATCATCAGCACGTACAATACGTAGTGCACAAACAAGTGCAAGTGGAATAAATTTAATTAATGATGATGATCTTGCACAGTGTCCAAATATTAATTTAAATATGGTTAAAAGAGATTTACCAGATTATCAACCAACGGCTGCTTTTAGTTTAGCATGGTATTCTTCGAATACAATACGAATAAATATAACACAAATACCAGATCAACGATTATCATCTATATATGGATTTTATACGACTGCAAAAGATGATTTAATTAATGTAGTTTCAGTATCATTAGATCAATTACTCAATCTTCATAAAAAGTATATATTTTTTCAGTCATTATCTTGAGTTACTTTTTCTAAATTGTGAAGTAATCTTTGATATACATAACTAAATATCAAGAGATTTAATTGTAGACATTTTCTCTATTTCTACTTTCATACGAAAGGCATATGATAGTGTCAAATTAAGTCTTGAAACTACATACTTGATAAAATTCTTAAAAAGTAATATCTTCATTATTTAGATATTTACCTATTGCTCAAGTTGCTGAAACTGATCCAAAACAAATAAATCAGGTAAGATATGTTATTAAATAAGATCATTAATTTTCATTATTATTATTATTTCAGAATCAAATACAATCAATCTTACAAGAATTATTCATTCTTTTAACTGGAGAAGAATCAGTAAAACTAACTAATGATGATACAAATCTATCAAAAGTATATTTAACCTTATATGTATTTAATCATCTAATAATCTTCATATTCTATTTAATATAGATTGTATCACGTCTAACTGACCCAAAAGCATATGTTGAACTTGAATGTTTTCTTAATGCAAAATTTGGAGCACAAACAAGTAATACACATCTTCGTGATTGGTTTATTAATACATTAAAACAATCTTCGAATACACTTTTATCAACTCAGGATTAAATTATAATAAATATATTTTCTTTATATTAAATACAAATAAAATATCGAAGGAAGATTTTCAATATTTTTGTAAATTAATAATTTTAAATAAAAAACACCAAGATAAATGGATATTGAAAAATACTTACAGTTATTTTTAAAAAATTTTAATGCTATTTTTCTTTCATACAATCATGTTAGCAATTATTGATTAATGGTTATAAAATTTTATATCCTGTATTGTAAAATATTTCAGAATTTTAAGCTTTTGTTAAAGTTTTGAAACGAGAACATTATATATTTAACTCAGATGATGATTTTACTTTAACTAAATATTGTAGAGGATTTAATGAGTTGTTATTTTGATGCATTTGCATAAGCTAAGGAAATAAGTAACGCAATGCAAACGTTCTTGTTATTTGATTGAACAATAAAAACACTAATTTTTTTCCAGTTTTGACAGATAAAATGATAGCTTGAGACGTAAGAGAAGTTACCAGATAATTTTAATTTTTTCAAAATCGATTCATCCCGTGAGCTGAGCTACTGATGGAACAATTCATTTGAGGCAGCTTGACGAGTTCAATCGAAAAGTGTATATTTGATGAACGATTTACCTTGCGATGCGCATCACTACGCATGTAATAATCTAAAATCTGTGTTTATTTGCATCTTGTTTCATTTTCTCAGATTCTAGAGATATATGATCTACTTCTATGCGCACGCTTTGTATGGCATTTGATCCATCGAGAAAAAAAGCATTAAATTGGTTACATTATTATTACATTGCATACATTATAATGGAAAATAATGTTCATTATTTTACATTATCAACAACATGGATCAGACCCAAAACTTTGTAGAATATAGTGCATATTCCGAGGAAAACATCAAAACTGGTAAAGACATGCATACCAAGACTCGTTGGAAATATGCGATTGGAAACTTTAGCAAAACCATATTTTTACCTAGAAACTATGTGCATTTCCTTTCTCTGCTAGACGCACAAACCTCTATAATCAAGAGGCTGATCATTTGAGTTCTACTTTTCTATCGAGTTTCTTTAATCTTTTAAAGTTTTCGTCATTTTAGTGATACAGTGTTTGGTACTGATTTTTAGTTGCAAAATACAAATCAGAAATGTGTCGAAAATCAAGAAAAAGATAACCTCGCTATTGTCCTCTTATAAACACGAGCTGAATCATACTTTAACTTATGGATCTTCTTAATACTGTCGATTCTGTAATACTCTTACAAAAATAGTTGCAAAGTCGTATATTTTTATCAGAAATACGTCCATGGAAACAGTAATAACGAGTATTTTAAATGCAGCATGCTATAATTAAATACAGATTAATCATTTACTTGATATTTGTAACCGAATAAATAAGATATTCATTTGCTTATCTACCAAACATATATCATATGGTAATTTCCTTTCGTTCTCCTTTATTTCTTTCTTTTCACACGTCACTTATATGTGGATTTTTTTCCATTTCTGTCTATCACATATGTTTGGTTTTTTTCCTCTGTCTCTATATGTTATCTTCTCATATGTAGTGTTCAGTGGATTTTCCATTTTCTTTTCACGGATATTTCCAACGCTAACGGATCATCCATCCTATATATAGACAGTGATTTTCTATGAATAAACAGATTTCGTCTAACCACTGAACATCAGTCGATAAGACTGTAATAATATTCCTTCAAAAATTTTAGTTAGAGTGATAAATGGCCACCCTCAATTTCGATCCTTCTGAGCCATCACAGTCGTCAGAAGCGGACTACATCCAACCAGAAATTGATGCCAACATCGAAGCCCGCGCTATTGCAGAACAAGAAAATGAAATAATTGCACTCAATGATACGGCTGGAACGTGGAAATTGGATGTGGGAGATGCTTTTCACAAACAATGGCAAGATATTATAGAAGCACTAACAATTGCTATCAAGAGGGGTGAAGAGAAAAGCTCATCCAATCATGACAACTTATCCACGGATAGTTCTATTTATTACGAAGAAGACAAGGTTTTTGTCGTTAGTCTATTGGGAAATACATCAAGTGGGAAAAGTTTTATAGCACGACATTTATTATGTAAATCAAACGAAGACGAGATGGTCAATGGTCCAGTATGTATTGAAGAGACTGAGAAGAAGGGCGCTACAACTGTCAATGTCAATTCTTATGTCTCTAAATCTAATGAAAATAATAAGATACTTCTTCTAGACTATGAAGGTGAAAAGGGATCGGCATTTCCCTTGTTGCTCTACGCACGACAAGGATGGGCACATTTTACAAGATCAGCAGAGAAGGCTAAACAACGACGACAAGCTATCACTGATTATTTTCCAAAACTTGCTTATATTCTCAGTGACGTTGTCATTCTATTGGGAAATGATGATCTTGCTTCAACTGATTATCTTACTCGGTGCCGTGAATTTGCATTGAAAGCAAATGATGGAGTTAATCAAATGCCTCATCGACCAGTACTTGTTATTATACAAAACAAGTCTTCTCTAGCTCAATCGGCACCACTAGATGATATCACCAAAAAATTCTTTGATATTCACGGACAGGAAGCAGCTACTTTAAACCTTTATTTTTCTGAAATCAAGTGCTTTTGTTTACCTCATAACGAACAATTGCAACGTTTAAAAGGTGGAACTATATTGGATGGACGTGAAATATTTGATCGACAGATGGCTGATTTAAAAAGCCTATTTGATGTCGTACGTGATCGTAATTTTGAACGATTACTTACACATGCTCAATGGTTATACTTATTGCAACGTGTAATTCAGATCGTACAAAGTGGTCATTCCGTCTCTCTACATACGCTTCTAAGCGAAATTATTGGATATGACAATGATCAAAGTATTGAAACTGCTATGGATAGTTTCCTCATGAGCTACAATAGTAAATCAGTTCATTCACCACAGTGGTTTACTGACTGTTGTCAACTCGCCATGAAAGTTTTAGCTCATGGCCTAGCAGTTAAATCTCATGGTCAACTTGAACTTATGTCAGAGCGAATAATTCAAGAACAATGTGAAAAAGCAGTGAAATTACTATGTTCCAAATTAGATAAATTCCAGCCGTGCGAAGCACTGTACACTGGTAAAGGCCAATCATCAAAAAACGGGGATAATCAACATCCTATTTTCTGTTATCAACACAAGGGTGCACATGATGGTGGACATCGCACTTGCCAACCCGTTTACGGCTTAACAGCATGGAAAGAATTTTGGAATTGGTCATCGACAGATGTTTGGCCCGGCGACTTTATGTCTTCAATAAGTAGTCAGCAAAATAGTGATATCTTGTTTGAAAACAAAGTGAATGATGTATCACGCATAGTAAGGGATCTTTTGGTCTCTTTTCAACAGGATCCGAATTCTATATATTACATGTTCACGAATCTCTTTCGTGATTATCCTAATCTTAGGATGAGGTGGATTTTTCGAAAAATTTGTTTTTGTGTGGAAAAACTCAATTCAATATCATCTATAACGCATCATCTTCAAACACTTTTGCTAGTTGAACGGAGACAAACGTTAATGGTACAAGCCTTGAGAAGACAAAGATCATTAATGCTTAGTTTTTTCGATCCTTTCAACTTAATCGAATGCACAACATGTTATGACAAGCTTGTAAAGACATCTAAGACAACTGATCAAGAGGCTGTTCCTACTCTTTCTACTACTACATCATGTTCTCAACCAGCTCAAACACTACCTGAATGCGCTATTTGTTTTCAACCCGATCGCGACTTTTTATTTGTTCCGTGCGGTCACCGTGGTTTTTGTGGAAAGTGTGCTGATAACTTACTTACCGCTAATCAGGTTTGTCCAATTTGCAGAAGTTCAATTACTGCGAAACAGCGTGTGCATGATATTTAACAGTTTTTTGTAAAATCTTATATAAAAGCTTGGTTTTACTCTTGTGTAGAAAGAAAGAATCTATCACTGTCAAATGTTTGTATTCTTGTTTGTTTGTCCAAGAATAATCAAGAACAAATAAAATGAATAATGAAAAAGGATGAGTTTTAAGAGAAAAGATTCAAAGCAAATTATACGTAGTTTCGTTTTTACTCAAAGAAGTAATTAGGTATGTTTAGAATCAAAACTATATGAATTAATTAAGCCTTAATATTGAATGAAAATCATACTCATAAAAAGATATAATCCAACTTCAAAGGATCAGTTACTAATTAATGAAATCACAG
The DNA here is from genome assembly GCA_022393335.1 of Macrotrachela quadricornifera. Classification (NCBI taxonomy): domain Eukaryota; kingdom Metazoa; phylum Rotifera; class Eurotatoria; order Philodinida; family Philodinidae; genus Macrotrachela; species Macrotrachela quadricornifera. The sequence continues at coordinate 6,604 of JAJEKB010019580.1, forward strand.
TTATTCTCCAGAAACAGTGAATTTAACGAGAATGATTCTATGCAAATCATACGACGACGTTCCGAAATTTCGTTGATATGATGCAAGGTTGAACCTAGAGTAGCTTATGTTTATGCCACAATGATAATGATAATATCATTATCTGGTTACTGTTCATTCGAATGATTAAATAAAGTTTATTGTCGGACGATCCTGAATATATCCAAGAATTATCTTGAGCGATACACAATCGACAAAGATGACACAAGTGAAGTTAGCAGCCCAATTGAGTAACTATAATTGACACAAATATTGAATCAAATTGGGGGGGGGGGCCTTCTTACAGAAAATTTATAATCCTTATCTAAATCCGTAAGATTTGGTGCGGTCTTAAAACAAACTTTATATACCTTGGGAACGGATTTAAACAAAGAGATTGAGGTGGTAGAAATAAAGAGCCGTCAATCGATGGCTTTTTACCGGTTTCAATGACAGAAGAAGATGCAACTAAGAATAAAAAATCATTATAATGCAAACTGAAAAATTTTAATGTAGTAAATGTATTAAAGCATTCTCATATTTTTCTAAAGGATAACTACAGCGTTTCATAATGATTTGTATTGCCATTCATATTTTTGAATCATTTTTGATTCTATATTTCAATTAATCTATCGGTAAAACATTTTATAGTTTTCAGTTAGCTAACAATTACAATATTCATCTCTCTCTATTATGTCTGACAGAAATTTAATATTTTTTGCTATATTGCATCAATGCATTTCACAATTTACATGTCATACAATATTTTCTTGCATATAAATGAATAAATACAAAAATTACATATAATGATCAACTAATTCTGTATCACAGTCGTTTTCAGAAACTATAACCCATGATTCATCTTCTTGCTCGTCGGTCACTCGTGTAGAATTGAGTTTGTTGCTTCGTATTGTATCAAATTTTATATCACAGGCAGTAATATATCGATTCCATTTACCACCATCATGGTATAGCACCCATTTTTTATTGACTACAGCAAATAATTCAGGTCCTTCAGGACTAATTGTTTTATAATACGTTGCACCCGGATAACCTAGTCCAGTACGACCAAACTCTAGTTGTAATTCAGGCCACGATTTCTCAATGCCTTTAGCTTGTATTGGCAAATTATCTCGTCGTCGAATGTAGTAAAATTCACATATATTCATGATCTTAATAAAAAAAAAAGTAGCTATACAAAAGGTAAAAAAAACGTGTTTCGATTACTAATGACAGCTGTCGAGTTTCTACCGATAAAGAAAAAATGATGCTCTCTTTCGTTCTTTCTTCGTTTCTTTTTATTCTGTAGCTTTGATTTTTATAAATAAAGTGAAAATATAATACAATTGCGTCGTTTTCATTTTTATTTTTAAGCATAATTTACACATACATGTCTAAGAAAAATAAGAACGTTGAGATAAAGTAGTTTAATATTATTTTTGCGTTTGTTATAACAATTTAGTGTATAAATTAAACAAAATTTTATTCCTATCCTTCCAGTTAGACTAATTTTGAAACATAATAGAATCAATAATATCGATTTTGATTTTTTTATGTGAACATTTACTAAATTTAACCTCGTATATTATTTCTTACAAACATCTAACGATCTTCACCTTCATAGTCGACAGCATGACTTTTTCTATCATCAGCTTTAATTTCGAAAAAATGTTGAGTTTTGATCGAAAAAGAATTAATCTCCTACGATTTAGTATGGCATATAAAATTGATCATATCTCTTTAAGATATTACTTTTATTTTTAATAGATTTATTGCCTTTCTATTAAATGACTTCGTATATATTGTGTAATGCTATGAAAAGAATATGTTGGTAACTGGGAAAAAAGTATTGTATCATTATGAAAACATACCTGCAACTTATCTTTGTATTGTTGAAAACGAGTCAATGCACAAGAGGAACAGCAAATATCAGAGTGTTTCTACTATTCTATATTATAGATATTCTTTTTTTCTTACAAAATTCAATTAATAACATAAATATCAAGACAATTAACTGGGTCATATTAGGTATATGTGATTTAAAGTGTAGAAAATATCTTAGTATATGAACATTTAATCTATTTTGCTATTACAGTAATGCTCATACGAAAATTTATAGATAGCGCTAAATGTCATTAAATAACGTTATTAATAGCACATGAAATGACTACCAATCTAATAGGATGCTCAATTTAAACAAGATTTTAAAGAACCAAAATAATAAAAATGAATAAAATTTCACATTACAGTTGCATCTATGTGGTATTTCATATATTTGATCTCTGATTCGTTCATTACAAAATGTCATACTGCGTCTATCATAGATATTAGAACATACTTTTTTAAATTGCCAATGTTTCTTTGCAATATTGTCTCTTTTTTGGTTAATTTCTCAGTTGAGAATATAAATTCTCTCCAAATTATTAACATAAACTTGACATATTTTCATCTGAGCATTAAAAAGCAATAAATATTTTTTCTTCTTCCGAGAAAGGTAGTAGAAGAACAGAAAAAAAAATGAAGTTGGATTTTTCCGCGTCATAAAAAGTATTATTTCATCGTTCATTTACTGTAACATGGATACTTGTGAGTTTTCGTATATTAGTCGAAAAACTAATCTACCAGTCACAGCTTTTGGCATTGAAAGAGCGTGGGATGATTTGAGAGTGGAATTTAATCGTTCAGGTCTTGGTATTCCCGGTGCTACTTATTACAAAACAATTAGTGTTCAGGGACCTCAACTTTTTGCTGTTCTCGATGAAAATAATGTATTTTATCATGATAATGATGAATGGTATCGTTATATCACTGCAACTAATGTGAAATTTGGCATATCGAATAAAACTGATAATTCAACACGAGCTACAACAGAAGATATAAACCAATGTGTCCCAGATAAGTTTTCGGTAGAGGAACAATGTACGCTTGAAGATGAAGATTGATTATTCTCATATCAGCTTTTTCATACGTTATATTTCCTAGGAAAAAGAAAGTTTTTGATAAATTTTTATTAAAATTCTCGAATAAATGTATTTAATTTTTACATTTAAAATCTCCTTAAAACATTAATAACTAATAGGTTCTAATGGTCGAATTTCCTTTTTTCCATCAACCAAATAAAAATGATCAGCAAAGTGAAGCTCAAGTTTATCTTGCATCTGTGACTTTGAGTAAACATATTTAAGATAACGACGACTTGCATTTGGACAATATTTTAAGGCTAAATTACAATATACAATAGGATCAAATACATTTATGGCACGTACTGGATCATTAAGTTGTATATAACAAGAAGCAAAATGCTCATCATATTTTGAGCAATCTTCTAAAAGAAAATAAATGCATTTTGTCCAACATTCAGTAATAGCGTTTTCACTTCTAGATTCAATAAAATATCTTTGTGCTTTCTTTGTAAAATTGGACATTATATTGTTCATATAGCTGGATTGTGTTTGTAGAAATGATTTACATATAATTGATTGATCATTAGGATATAATAATCGTCTGTAGACTTGTCGGATCAAATGTATATAATTAAATTGATATTTATTTAAAAGTTGAAGTAATTCTGCAGGTCGATCTTTCATGCCATTGATAATTTTAGCCAATAATTTATCAAATCTATCTGAACATGAGCAGAGAAAAATATCAAGTAAATTATAATAGGAATCAAGTGCTGACAATGGTTCAACTAGAGCTAATTTCATGTAATACTTTTCAAGCAATTCTAAATATAATTTTAATTCATATTCAGGATTATGTTGTTCTTTATATGATCGAACAATATGGATCATGATGCGATAAATTGAAGCAGCTGCTTCTTTATCACGTTCAATAATTAACTCATGCCGACTAAGTATATAATAAATAAGATCATTGTTTTCAAAAACTATTTGAGGTGGATGTATCAAAATAAATTGGTGAAAAGCTTTGTACATATCTAATACGGCTTTAGTTTGTCGTTTTTGTTCTAGATCAAGACAAATTTGTTTGAATGAGCATACAATGTGATTACGATCCTTTGAGTGTTTAAGAATGATGTCAGTAAGATGTTGATAAATATCGAAGGCTCCTACAGGATCATCACAGAGTTTATAGGCAGTGATAATCTGTCGAAAAGCTGGTGTAATCGTTTGAACATAAGGTGTCAAAGGATGAGTAATATGTTTCAAGATATGATCTAAATAAGATTCGTATGCATGTGTTGTTATCCATGAATGTTCCTTATTCTTTTTATATCGATCGATTATCCATTGAAAATCTGCATCTAAAAGAATAATATCTTCAGATTGTTTCAACACGAGTTGTATGAGACGTTTTAGAATACAAATTTGTTCTTTATTATTAGTATTTAATTGTTGTATAATATATTCAACGATAACAACTATTTCTCGTTGAAGCTGAGATATTCCATTTTGATACGTAATCAAATGATGAATAAGTTTAAGATAAGTTGAAACACATAACAATAAATTATTCTTTGTTTGATAGAACAAAGCCAATTTAACAAAACATAATTGAGTATGTTCACAAACGAACTTATGCTCTTCAAAATATGTTATTGCGTTTATATACCATTGTCGTTCAGCATCAGTATCATTCTTTCGTTCGTATAAATGAGCAATATAATAAAATGCATCTTCACCAATACATAATGTTTGATTATTATTTCGACGTTCTTCCAAGGTTTTTTTATAAATATTTATAATTTGATCAAATTTACTATCAAGATATGCTAGATTATTGTTACATATGAATTGACTTTGTCCATCGTCTGACATTAGACTACAAACTCGATGTAACAATTCTTGAATGTTGTTAGTTTTATTTTGTTCATGGTTCAATGCAGCTATTTTCAAAAGACAATAAGCCAAACAACGTGTAATATTAGTTTCTTTCAATAGATTCGAATTTATTGACTTTTTATATTGACCAAATGAGAATTCATTGCGTTCAAACTTGAGAACAAATTTTTGACATGTAGGAAATGAGGATGAGGGTGAGGGTCGACTATCGAAAGATATTTTTGCATTAATATCTTCGGGACTTAAACTTGTTCTTAACTGTTGGAGTTGTTGCTCATAAGTTTTTGCCATACTTTTATATAAACAAGTGATGTATTCTAAATCATTGACTCGACATAACTTCAAGCCATCCGTAGCATATGTAATAGATAAAGTAAAATTGCGTTTTTTTCGATACAATTTAGCTATTTGTTGATAGCATCGTACAACTATGGAATAATCATCTGAACTAATACTTACATATTTATGAGAAATTTGAATAATTTTCTTATAATAATCAATTGCTTTATCCCATGTCTGTTCATTATTTGCAAATCGTAAACCAATTGAAAGAGCTCCTGAAACAATACTTCTTCGATAATTTGATGACATATCAGTGAGACTAAAGTCAAGAAAACGTTTCCAATTATCCATACATTCTACTTTTTCATCATTAGTATTCAACGACATACCTTCTACAAAGCCTGCTTCAGCAATCTTTAAATATATAGCACCATGAAAAAGAGTTGACTCCTTCATTTGAATAGCTAATATATCTTTATAGATTGACCATGCTCGTTCAATATATCCTTGAATTTTATATATACAAGCAATATTCACTGAAGCGATATTATTGAATGAATTATAGAATGCATATTTATCAACAGGAATAATAGTGGAATCTATTTTGTATGCTCGAAGATAATATGATAATGCTTTTGAATATTGTTTTTGATGTTTATAAACAGCTCCAATACAATTATAACTTGTAACATACAGATAATTCAAATAATTCCCATTATTAAATATTTTGTACATTTGTAAAGCTTGCTCTTGATATGTAATAGCTAAATCGAATTTATTCTGCTTAAAACTAAGCCAACCAAGACCTGCATGACAAGCTGCTTTGATTAATGGTGAATAATTATCTGAGAGAAAACGTTTATAAAAGGTATTTGCCTTTGTAAGACCATGTCTAGTATGATTAGTAAGAAGATCACCCGTTTTAATAAGTTTTTCTTCGAGAGAACATGTTTTAAGTGTACTGTAATCATCAGTAATTGTATAATGATCTTCATCATAAATAAATGTTAGTTGTATAGTATATATGTTTTCATCTTTATTAAATTTAATGTCTTCAACACGAAAAAATGAACCTACAGAGAACAGAACTTCTACTTCATCCTTATGACAATAGCTTAAATGAGCTATAAATGCAAATGGTTTTCGTCGAATAACATCAGGATCCTTAAATTCAGCAGTTATTTCAAATATAACTGGCATTAATTCACCGTTTGAACTACCGGCAATAAAGCCCATTGCAACTTTTCGATCAATACTTGTTGATAAATAACTGTTGGCAGTAATTAACGAATCAGTTTGAAGTTTTTCTTCTAATGATTGCATTTCTTCTTTTGATATACGTTGTCCACGGTAAAATATCATCTTATCACCAATAACATAGAGATTAGAGAATTGTGAATAAGCTGTTTGCAATTGAGCTTCCATATCAAGGAGACAAAAGCGAAAATCTAATATGGCTTGAAAATTTTGATAACGTAATGCTTTATTTATTCGTTTGAAGAAGAAAGTATCACGAGTATAATAATTAATTGCAATTTCCGATGAGTATCCATCAGATGGCGAAAGAAACTGTTCAATTTGAGCAAGTTTTGTTTTATCATATGCATAAAAACATTGACACTGATTTGCAAATTGCTTTATATTTTGTGCTCGAACAATATCGCTAGGAATGGGCTATAACAATTAGATATATAATTTGAGTAAATAATGAAATAAAAAATTCTAATAATATGTTTACCAAATCAAAGAGTAAATCAATAAAAAGTGGAAACCAAAGTTCAGAAAAATCTGCAAAATTATTAACAATATTTGTTGTCATTTCATCATCACATCCTTTCAATGTAGATATTGTAATATCAAAATCTTTGGATAAATTATCTACACTTTTTGAAAGTTGAATAAGAAGTTCTTGGGAATTGGAATATATTCCTTCTATCTATATACAAATTTCAAATAAACAAAAAATGATATCAAAATTAATCTTCATTCAATGTTTACCTTAGGATACTGTTTGATTGGGAAAGAAGGTTTAGATTTATTTGGATTAAATACAAATATAGCTTGTAGAAAACGTACATCATGAATACCTTGTTGTAGCAAACAATCAATATAATCAATTGTAACTATTAAGAAAATTTGTTCATAGTAAGGATGACCATGTTTGCTTCGAATAAACTGTATACATTCATCAATATTTTTCCATATATAAAGATATCCGGCAATATCTCTAAGTTTTTCCTGTAGTGCTTCAGATGATTCTAATTCGACATACTCTGGTGGAATGAGCCAACCTATCCTAGGCTGCTCAACATTTGCTTTGATTTGTAATGCGGCCATTTTTCTTTAGATGAATGTCAAAATTAAAACGTGTGCAATTTTTTTCCTCTTATTTAAAAAGAACATGAAAGACTGTTTTTTCCAAGTATAAGGTATGAATAAAAATGTCAACAGAAAGAAACTTGTATTGAGAACACAGAACGAGAAGGTCGAGAGTTACTTTGAAAATATAATAATTCTTTTATTCAAATACTATAATAATAACCATAGTGTATCTTCTCAAATTTAATAAGAATAGAAATCTTCTAATTAAGACTAGTACGAAAAAGATCATTATATGTTGATAATTATATAGATATCACGTGAAATTCAATTTACATGAAACAATTTTGTTTTTGTTACTATAATATTTTAAAAAAGATCATTGACAATCAAAACCAATGGTGTTTGGCGACCTCTTATGAAATTTTTGGTTAAAATTTCCTTAATTTCTATTGAATATTTAAAAAACAATTGATTTAAACTAGGTTTGATAAGCTATAAGAATACTGTTAACTTTAAAATAGTTCGATGATGCCACATACAATCTATTATTAGCATTGTTAGTAACTCCCTCTAATCCTTATCATCGTTAGATCGTCAAGCGTCATTTGATGCACTATAGTAATTGCAAGTCATGTTCAAGGTTCTTTATCATGTTATATTAAGATTAATCAGGTTGACAGATTACAAGATTGAGATTGAATGAATGTGGCTCTGGTTTTTGTTCATTGTTCTTACGGTTGTAAAATGCAACAGTAACAGCAGTAACACAAATTCTACTCGTCTGCTCAATATTCTTCAACGTCAACAAGAATATAAAAATATTAGTAAATCAAATGCCTTTGAATTTCCATTTGATCTAGGTAATCAAAATTAGAACCTGTTTATTTGGTCAGAAAAAATAAATCTAATCATTTATTTTAGTTGGACAAATTACACATATTAGTATTGATACATTAACAGTGCGAACACGATATAATGGAACAACACGTATTAAATTAGCATGTATATATACAACTAATATTTGGAAAGCAGCTTTTTTACGTAAACATCCTCTTGAACCACTTACTTATAAGTTCGTATTAAATAAATATATTTAAATTTATTTATTTTTTTAATTATTTATACTTTTTTTATAGACCATTAGAAACATTTGTTAAACGTGATGATCTTGTTCGTGTACATGTTATTGATCGTTCAATACATTCACCTGGAGCTTATGTTTTTGGTGAAATATATAATTTAGCTAAAAATAATTTAAATATTAATAAAGAACTTGTACGACATGGTTTAGCTGAATCAGCACCAACAACACTTTCGTCATGTGATTCAGAATATTTTCTTCTTGCTCAAGAACAACCTCAACAATCAGATATTCGTTTAACATCATCACGTTATCGACGTTCAGTTCCACAACATTGTTCAGCACCACGTTCAGAAATTGAACAAGAAGAATGTCAACATGTTATTGATGATAGACATTATAATTATATGACTATATTAGTCAGTACGGTAGCTATTATTGCCTTTATAGCAAATTTTGAAGCTTAATTATAATGTTTTTATTAAATAAAATAAATTGTATACTAATATATAAGAATATGTTTTATGATAGGATAAGATAAAATAGTAGTGATTGATATTATTGTTACAATCATTTTGATTTGTGAATATCTATAGTACAATATTGAAATAATTGAAATGAGAAATCACTGACATAAATTAAGACTATATCACTTTAATGAGTTAATTATTTTAAATATATTCTTTTATTATTTATTGTTGATGAATATCTTCATATTTCAAAGTGAAAAGAAAAAAAAAAATGCTTAATTGTTTTTTTCTTATAAAACTAAGAATTCTATTAGTATTAGCCATATGGGCTAATTTGTTTTACGTTGACATTAGATCAACGAAAAATAATTGACAAGACATTTGCCAGTAACACTATCTATGTTAGATGATGATAATGAATAGTAGGCTATCAACAATACAATCAATTTAAAAATTCAATAAAAGAAATTCTATTTATTTTTAAGTAATGTCATATAGAACTAATTTATTTTGTATTTTATTGAAAGTAACGAGTTCAAACATTGATTGGTATTTACTTGACAAATTTTATATGTACATTGTAAAATAAATAAAAGATAAAATATCAAATAATGTTATTATAAATCAAGCTTTTCTAAATAAGTATATTCAGATTAGTATTTCAATCAATTGTCTAGACACGTTTAAATAAATACGTGAAACTGTTAATAAATTTCATACTTTAGAGTAGTACATAAATTCAATTAACAAATTCTTCTATAATTTATTATTGTTACTATATACATCTATCGTTTTATACTAAAATAAAGATAAATTTTTTAACATTGTACAAGATTTTTCGATATAAATCAATATGTTTGAGAGAATTATTAAAGCAAAAATTTTATTATACAGTTAGTCAATTATTCCTGTGCAGTTTTGTAGAAATGCATCTTACATAAATATATATACAAAGAAGTCTTGCATGACTTTATCATTCAATTGTGATTATATTGCACATAACTCTTTCTTATGGTTTCATTTGACTAGAAAGATTTATCAAACAAGATTATCTTTATAGAATGTGATTCGGGTCAAGTTAAACTTGTTATACACAGTTTTTTACATATTTATTCACGAACTAAAGTATCAATCGAATATTTACGATTGTTGATCAGTATGTATATACGTCTATTGACACTGATCACCATAGAATCATAATAATAGCTTTTTGATAGTAGACAAACAGCTTCTTTTGCGCATTTTTTTTTTGTTGGCACGACTAGTAAGTTTGAATAACAAGTAAATATAGTATTATTATTTCTATATTTTATGCAGATATATTAGAATGTCTTAATATACAATAAGAAAAAAAAGCACATGACGTATTGTTACTTCTTATTTGATAGTCGGACAAACAACAGCTAACAATTTTTCTTTTAATGTTCATCTTTTTTTTTTTTGTTCTTTCTTTCTTATGAATTCTCTTTTTTTGTGATGTACTCTCTCAATCCGTCGCCTGCATTATAACATTTCATTATTATCTTTGCAATGCGCGTCAGCTCTTCATTATAAACATGTAAGAAAGAATGAATCAAAGAGAATGCCATTCTTCTTTTTTTTTCTTTCATCATGGTGTAATTTTTAGTCGCTTCGGGTTCTTTTTTTTTCCATAGGCATATCCGGTTAGAATTTTTTTATAAATTCTTTTGTATATATATCACAGAGATTTATGTAAAATATATTAAATAATTATTTTGCCGTATTTTACATTTCAATTGACAAAAAGAAAAAGAATGATATGTAGAGCATTGAAGTATGTATTAATCTAAATTTATAAATGAGCAAAAGAAAAAAAAAGAAAGAAAGAAGAGAAAAAGAAAAAATGAATTTTCATCGTCTCTAACTTTATAGAAAAGATATATAAGTAACATAAAAAACAAAAAAATAGTAGTCAACTTGTTAAAAGAAAAAACTACCAAGGTAAGTGGGATGCATCTTTTTCTTCGGATTATACAAAAGAATAGCTGACGATAGAAAAAATGGATCTGTTTATCTATTATTAACAGATGGTTACATGGAACCAACTTGGCATCATTTAAATAATTAAAATATAAATTTTTAACTTATATAGAAAAACAAAAAAAAAAATATGATTTATATCGTCTATATAAATATATAAAAAAATTATATGAATTGTAATTATTTTAGTCCTAATAAATAGTAAATTATTTCTCATACTGCTTTTTCTTTCTTTAGACTACTTAATCATTTACGACATTAAGTATTTTTATTTAATTAAAATCATTTTGAAACTTTTTACTTGACTAAAACGAAGAACATAGAGTGTTCCTAAGGAGATTGTTATTTTATTAAATAAAGGAAACTATCTTATGATAATTAATAAAAAGTTCATTAGTAGTGAATGTTAGTGCGTCATGTCTGTTTTCAACATGTTCTCAATATAATAAAAAGAAACAATATTTGAATTTTATTAAAAATATAATTATTATTTCAAGCCTAATTAGTTTTGATACACTTGCTATGAGCATCTTTTTCTTTTTTCTTTTTTTTTTTTGTAGTTTCATCGGATTACTGTCATTATTATCAAATGTAGTCTGTAATGAGAAAAGAAAATGAAGCTAATAAGATGAGATGTTACTAACAGAAGAAGACTCATCTAAGAAATGAGCAAAACGCATATACATTATCTAATATTTCTTTTTTTTGCATTACATATATGGAAATAAAAAACTTTTATGTTAAAAAAAAAGAAATAAAAATAATTAGATATGGTTTTATACTGTCACATATTAACATAAATTAAGATAAAATTAAAAATAATGTAACTACTCTTCAAATAAGACTTGTATGATTAAATATACATTGTGACAGTATTACCTTTGTATTTGAAGGTAATGACATAGAAAATATTTGCTTAATGTAGCGAATGTAGTTTTTCTTTTCTTTTTTATTCTTTGTATTGCATTATGAAAAAGGATAGATGTAAAGGTCGAGATGATCGTATAATACTTTCTAATCGTGTGTTATTTAACGCTCAGTGTCAACTAAACATTATAAAATCATTAGATAAAAAAAAAAGAATTCTTTCTTATGACGTGATAGTTTGAAATATATTGAACTTTTTTTTTCTTATAGAGAATGATTGATTGATTAAATTCGATATTATTTAATTTAAAATGACGCCTAAGATTGTTGTACACGAACCAGATAAATCATTAGACAATGATAACACACATTCAAAATATAAATTATATGGATGGAAAAATTTTCGTATTGGTGGTATTATAAGTCGACCTTTATTTGCTTACATAGTGTTATGTACATGTAATTTTGTACAAAATTTTTCTGTAAATGGTGCAAATAATGCTGTTATATCAACACTTGAACGTGTTTTCTATTTGGATAGTGTTCAATCGGGTTTATTTTTAGCATTATATGATTTAGCAACAGTATGTTCATCTCCTTTAGTTGGATATTTAGGTAGTCGATATTCATCGCCAATATTTTTTTCATTAAATATGATTATTGTTGGAATTGGAAATATGTTAATTGCTTCAAGTAATTTTATTTATCGAGATACAACATTTAATTTTAATCCTGAATTTGCACAATATATGTCAACATATAATAATGTTCTTTTTCAATGTGAAAAAGATCCATTTAATGAATATAATATAACTGATGTAACATGTTTAAGACAAGAACATTTATCAAGTACATCTCAAAATGCTAAACTTGTATTATATCTTGGAAATTTTGTTAATGGTATTGGAAGTGTAGCTTTATTTACTATTGGTATTGCTTATATTGAACGAATATTTCCACGTGACAAAGCAGCTTATTGTCAAGGAATTTATTTTGCTGTTGGTACTGTTGGAGGTGCTCTGGGTATTGTAGCTACAGGTCGATTCTTATTAATTTATACAAAACTTACACCTAGACGACGACTTCCATCTTGGTTAACACCTAATCATCCACTTTGGATTGGATGTTGGTGGTTATCTTATTTTGTTTATGGTTCAGTATGTTTAGTTATTGGATTAGTTGTATCTGGTTTACCTAATTATGAAAAACCTGGTAGAAAACACCTAAATGATACTCATACTTCAACTTTATCTGGTCAAAATGGTTTTAGTTCATCAAGTAAAGAATTCAATTATATTTACTTTTATAAATCTATTTAAAATATAATTTCATTTCATTCAGATCTTTCAATTATTCGAGAAGATAGTCCAACTAGTGTAACAACACTTAGTTCACGTCCACCAACGCCTGTTCTAGATAATGATACATGTGGCTCACAAATTGATTTAAAAAATCAAATTGAAAATAGTCTCCCATCATTAAAACCACTTGTTAATGGATATCGTTTGTCAAATAGAAAATTTCGTCAATTAAACCCATTAGATCAAAAACCAATAACAAATCCATCATTAGACGTAGATGATCCTACAAAAGGTTTTACAAATCATGTATATTCAACTGAATCTCAATTGAATATGTTATCAACTACTCATTCAACACCACCATCAACCGTTTCTAATTCAACATTATCACCAAAATCATCAATAACTACTACCTCATCAACTCCTCCAATACCATTACGAACAGTAGCCGAGAATTTTAAACATATGTGTTCTGTCATTGGAAAGTTAATGAAAAATACACGATATATTTGTCTTATTATTGCAAGCTTATTTGAAGGCATTTTAATAAAAGGTAAATATTGTATTATTTTATATTTTATACATTTATTATTTAAAAAAATAACTGTTATTTAGGATTTGTGCCATTTATTACAAAATATTTTGAATATCAACATCAATTAGATACATCTACAGCTACATTAATAACTGGTGCGATTGCTCTACTTTCTGTTATTGTTGCATGTCCATTAGGAGCCTATTTTATAAATAAATTTTCTTGGACACCAATGCGATGTGCATATGTTTGTGGTATGGTATTTACAATTTCATCATTTCTATTTTTATTTCTTACATTATCATGTCCGGAACTTAAATTTGAATATTCATCTTGTTCTATTGCAAATTCACGTTGTTGTCGTAATGTATATCATCCAGGTAAGACTAATAATAATCTAATTAATCTATCAATATAAATTTTTCTTCAAATATTTTCATTTAGTTTGTACTGTAAATAGTCCGCGTAGAATGTTTTTATCACCATGTCATTATGGCTGTATTAATCAAACAACATTTGAAAGTGATAGTACAAATTATTATTCATCATGTAATTGTGCAAGTGATTCAACAGTAGCTCTAAACGAAGGAGCTTGCCGATTTCGACGAATACCTTGTAAAAAAAACGTTTCTTAAATTAAATATTCTATATAATAATAGTCTCTTCTTAGGTACTGTAATCTTTGGTTTGACAATGACAGGTGCTACATTTGTTGTCTTCTTTACAGCATTTATTCAAGTTCCAATGTTGCAAGCATTTCTATATAGTATACCACTTCCACAACAAAGTATGGCACTTGGTCTTCGTCAAACTATTGTTCGAGTTCTAGGTCAAACTACTGGTCCATTATTATTTGGTTTTGTTTTTGATCAATCATGTTTAGTTTGGCTTACAGATTGTTATGAACGACGAACATGTAAAGTCTATGATAATCGTCGAATGGGTATATCAATGGCTTTATCAGGTTTTTCAACTCGAATTATATCGGGTATTGCTTGTATTATTGTTTTTATCAATTGGAAATTAAGTCATTCCAATGAAATTATAAGTCCTCCAGATCCAGTAGTAACGGTTACCAATGATCCAATAAATAAAAATGAAAATGGTCAAATGACTAAATTATAAAATTTAATTCTCAAGCTCAACGGTGATTTGTATTTTATCTTATTTTACTGCTGCTCCTTTAATTTCTCTATTTTATGACAACGCACAGTAATATAGTAATTGTAAATGCAAAAAAACAAAGTATCTGTGATGTACAATGAGACATTTTTGTTTATATGTAAGTTCGTCTGTAAAACTGAAATGTAATATAAATGTATTATTGTCAAATTTTGTTGAAATGAAATTGAATTATTTTACACGAAGTTCGTATTCACAGATAATGTATCTACTAAATCTATATCACAGGTACAATAAAATAAGTCTTTCGTGACACATCAATCGAGCCTTTGACAGTTAAGCTCAATAAATTAATTAACTAAATCATGGTTTTTTTATAAGACAAAAATCGATCATTTCAAAAATTAAAAACAGCTGAGGCTCTTTTATCCGATAGACTAAGATAACTAGCACTTTCAGTATTTTGGGAATATCTCTTTGTCTTTTTAATTAAAAGACTTAATTGTTTTCATAAAAAGATATGCTTTGAAATTCTTTGCAAAGTGTCATATTCCGTTCTGACTGAATATCTTGCATCATTTTTTTAAAATGAATTGAATTTGATTGATAAAATAATCAGTACTTTCAAAATATAACTATTTTTGATTTTTTTTCCAATATTGTTCTATTCGCTATTTCTATATGACTTTAATTGATATTTCATTGTAGTTGATAAGCAGTCTTAAGTCATTGAGGCTCCAGAGTTCCCTACACTTCTCTACTTAGACTGTATCAGTAAATGTTAGAATTAAAATGAAATATCAAGTAAAGTCATATAGAAATAGCGAATACAACAACATTAGAACAAAGTCAAAAATAGTTATATTTTGAAAGTACTGATTATTTTATTAGTCAAATCCAATTTATTTTACAAAATAATGAAAAATATTTAGTCAGAACAGAATATGGCACTTTTTTTAATTGTATATAATGAGTTCACAGGTTCTTATTGCTCTTTCAATAAAACTTACCTGTGGAAAAGTCAAATGCCAATGGCTCAACTGTCAATGTATTTAAGTCTTTACGTCATAGAGATCTAATGATATTCGATAAGGAGATTAAAAGTATAAGATAATCAGATAGAGATCTCATACATCTATCAAATCTGAATAAAAAATAGAATAATATGTTGTGTCTAATATAAAAAAAAACTAATAGAATCAGAATAGAATTTATGAAATGACTGGAAAACAAAAGAGATTAGTGAGTCATTTGTGATCAATACAGTGATAAACAATAGTAAAAGATGCAGTTGAATAGTATTAATAGAAAGAATTTAATTAATAAATGAGCATAAAAAGTGATATTTCAATCTATTTATTCGATCATTAATGAAGTTATATTTTTATTTTAAATTTTTGATTCTGATTATCAGACATGTTTAATGTAAATCATAACCATATAAACTGTAAATTTGATGAGTTTGAATAATATCAGTTGAATTATCACAATCTGATAGATCTTCATGTATATCAATACTGTGAACTAACATAAATCGATAGTACAATATTAAAAAGCAAATAACACATATATCCTCATGTTTAAACTGCTTATATATAATATACAGTAAATACGTGCTTGTTAGTCAAGATTAAACATTTTAAATATAGATAATTTCATAAATAAATAAACTGACCTAGATATCAGTTTTCATCTTCATTTATGAATAGAATTTTTCTTCTATTACTTTTCTGTTAGATTCTCTCGTATATTGTTTTATTAAAATAGAATCAGATGATTCAACTTTGTTTTAGTTATTAGCAAACATTCCTCTTTACCATTTAATGTACGTTATATTTTCATCAAGTTGATGATCTATTAGTAATAACTTACAGTCACTCACTTTCTATACCATGAATAATCACTATTTTCTAATGCAATATTATATATGGCGCACCTCCTCTTCAAGATTGTAACCTGCCAATAAAATGAATAATGATGGATAGAAATACAATTTCATTGCTAGAAATTTTGTGATCTGGAATGGTTGAGTTTTGCAGTAGTCTTCTCTGAATGATTTGAGAAATTTGATGAAAATTAATGTTTCTTCTTTATTTATACTATTATATGCCTCAGCATTGAATAAGTTTAATCGTACATGAATTACTACATTAAGTAGAAGAAAAACCTTTCAAAAATTGTATAAATAAAAGTTTCGATTATGAAGTTTAATACTATTAAAAATAATGGATTTTAAATTTTGTATTTTATATATATATTTTGTTTGCACAATTTTGGGTTATTTATTTTTGTTACTTTCGCTTTTTTGATTAAATCGAAATGACTGAACACACATCAAGTGAAAGTACATCCGTCAATCAAGCTAAAAAACTCATATAAGAAATTTCAGAGACAACCGATTTCAATAAATTTGTAAAGAACAAAAATTTTCTAGTAGAACTTAAAAAAGTTATCAAACAAGAAATAGTTTAAAATTTTTGAACAATATAAAGATAAATTTATTGAATCAAGTAAAAATTCTCGATCATCGATTACTGAATAGACTGAAACTATTACACAAAAAATGCCAAATATCGATGCTATGCAAAAAAACCTCTGACAGTGAAATACAACAAGGACAATAAATTATTCAAGATTTTTGTAATACTCTCGGATAAATCAGTCAAACTTTTTCAAAATAATTAATTCTATTCAATAAATCAACATATAATTTTTTATTTTAACTTAAAAATAATCATAATAAAATACAAAAAAAATAATCTGACTACGCATGATAAGCTTCGGCAATTCGTTTTAATTCAATTAATTGCTGTTCAAGTAGTGTAATATCTTTATCAATCGATTTTAATGTTGCACTTTTTGATATCCATGTGTGTATAAGATCAGCTACAGAAATAATGACTGATACACCAAGGATTTTTCCACTTATTGTACCAGCTGTTTTAGCACCTGTCGCAAGTGCACCTGCTAATGATGGTAATTGTCCAACTAATTCCCCCCATGTACCTAAAGTTGCAGCTGCTTGAATAGCTTCAGAAAGTCGTAAAAAATTAACTCCTGCTCTTGTTACTGAATAACCAAGTGAATAAATAGTTACAAGCCATGCTGTAATATCTTTTAAATTTGATTCACATATTTTCATTGCTAATGAATCTTCTTCTAACATATTAGCATATTTTGTACGAAGACGTTTTTCAATAACACTTTCTGTAATAGCTGTTCCTAGAAATAAAAGAAAAATAATTAAAGAATAAAATATAAAGGAAATAATTTAATTGATAAACATACCAAGACTAGTTGCACTACCCGCAAGTAATACTGGAACACCAACAGGTGGAAAAACAAAACATAAAATTCCACCAATAATAGATGCTGAATTACCAACTGTATTTGAAATTTTACAGTTCAATACATGTTTAGCCATACGAGCTCGAAGATCTTTTAATCCTTCGATTGTTGCAGCACGCTTTTTAAGAAAATCTTCTAATGGTTCAATTGATGGTGGTTTAATATCTATAGGTGCATTTGGTGATTGTTCATCAATCATAGATTTTAATTCAACAAGTGTTGGATATGATGTAAGTTTAACAGGTACTTCATCTATTCGATTTTCTTCATCTTTAGCTTGTATTGCTATTTCGTCTAAGACTGGATAAAGATCATCTGATTGCTGAAAAGGTGATACATTATTATTGTTTTTTTCAACAGATTTTGACGGTAATGGCATTAAACCCGCACCAACCAATGCTTCCATTGCAGAACACGCCGTTTTTAATATATATCTAAATAAAAAAAAAATATAATGAAATACATTTCTAAAGTTACAATAAAAAACTCATTTGTGTTTATTTCTGCGAAATATAAAAACTTATGTTCTCACCTTTTACGAATATGTTTTTCTTTATCTCTTTGCCCTTTTCTCTTTTTTTTACAATCGAATATTGGAGCAAGAGAATTTAATTTATATGCAACCCTCAAATCTATTTATTATGTTTCATTTCTGTCTTTTCGAACCAATCTTATATTTCTCTAACAGCCGGCGCCGATGCATTAGTCATGATGAAAATAAAACCCACGCATGTTTTACGAGCCAACTTCTTTTTTTTTTCTTTCTTTACGGGGGTTGCTCGAGAAAGCAAAAAAAAATAATGGATTCTCTATCATTGCCTCGTTACTTTCATGGTGATGACACATCCAGAATCTGAGTCATAAGAAAGGAACAAATATATGTAATAGATTGTTCTTATAATATGAATCAAATTACATAATAAAAAAAAACCAAAAGTTGTCTATGACTGATTTAGATATATTAAACAATGGAAATGATAAGATTTTATTTTTCATCAATAAAATTCATATAATAATAGTGTAAACAAATTACTTAAGTAAACAATTAATGCAAAATTTTAATGAAATTTCCGTTCAGAAATATTACAAATAATAATTCTGATAGAAATTCATCTATGAGAGGAAATAGTACTACGATCGATGATGGATTAACTATTATAGCTCGATATATAAATATTTAGTTTGATAGATTTCTTTTACTTATTGAATACTTGATAAATATAATTTATCTACAATAGTTTTAATAATTAATTCTCCGATTATTTGAAATATTCGTTTAATCGTTTATAAGCACTTATAATTCATTGATCGCATACTTTTCTCAATAGAAATAAAAAGAAAAAAAGTTTCTCATTTATATAAAAAACGTAATAATGAATTCACATGAATATTACTCATTTAAATAAGTATTTCGTTTATATCTTATGGTATTGAGTTGCTTTATTCAATATTAAATATAAAATTTCAATAAAATCAAATATTTATTTAACATAGGTAAATTTTCTTATTCAATTTATTCATCCTTTGTTCTCGTATATATTTTTTTTCAATAAAACGATTATACTTTTCTTATATCATATATGTATTTTTTCGAAAATAGATAGAAATAATTAATTGCTATCGTAAATTAGATTCAAAACCAATTTATTTTTAAATCATTAAATTTTACAATATTTTCATTTTTTATTCAAGGTTCATCAATATGATGAATTGTGAAAATTGAAGCCAATAATATTCGCTTACCTTCAATTTCACAATAGTTGACTGCATGCCAGTTGTTATTCTTTTTCTTTTTCTAGACAGACATTATTATTCAAGATAAAAAAAAAACGAAAGGTATGCAACTCAAGATAAAATTTTGAAGGTAGCATGCTATCACAATCATTTAGTAAAATGTCTGAACAAGTGTTGTTATCGATTAGCATATTTTTATTGATTAAATTCATGAGAATGAGTGTAATCCGCCTACATATTTATATTAATAATGATTCTGATTCATTGAAAGTTGCTTATTCTTTCGAACTTTTTTTCAATCGAAAAATGATGAGTATTTACTTTTTTAATAAGAGACAACAGAAATTGAGAAAAAAGGACATACGAGTCATAAATAACATACATGAATGTCTTACTAACATTCCTGTTTCTTTTTCCTTTCAAAATTTACACATTATCTTCGTTTTGTTACTGACAAACAGCATGGTTTTTAACGAAAAGGAAAGAAATATCAAGTTGAAAAAAATACAAAAGAACTACAAAGAAAAAAAGAACTGAGGGGGAGACAAGTCTTAAGCATATATAAAAACACAATACTTTACATTTTAAAAGATATTAAACACATTAAGAAAACAAAATAGAGATGTCGTCAACACCACCAAGTGTGCCGTCTAATAATAGTACTCCGTCATCTGCATTTCGTGTCACCTATTCAGAATATGTTGCAGAGTAAGCATCAATTTATTTTTTGTTGATTTTTTTCTTTTAAAATTTGCAATATAGTCTAATAGCAATAAAAAAATACGAATCTAATGAATCCAATGAAGATTTTTTTTTGTATTCTACGAGTGCTTACGATAGAAAAACATAATGTCACATCTCTCGATCAATAAGAAAAAAGATTTTTTTTTTTGCGTCGTACGTTTTTTTTTCATTCCATCCAATTTCGTTTCTTTTCTCTGTATTGCAGTATTACTGGTAGTCCAAGAACATCACGTAAAGTAGTAACAACAGGTATTGGACATCATATTAAACCATTACAAAATCCTTATCCAAATCCATCAACACAACAACAAACTGGAGAAATGCCACAATATGGTGGTGGCGCTGACAAATGTGGTCGATGCTCAAAAAGTGTTTATTTAGCAGAAAAAAAAGTCGGAGCTGGTCGAGTTCGTATTTCAATTAATTATTAAATGAATCGAAATAATTTTTTTGATTTTTTTCTTTTTTATAGTCATTTCATAGTAGTTGTTTTAGTTGTTATACATGTAAAAGAAAATTAGATGCAGCAACATTATCTGAACATAAAGGTGAAATTTATTGTAAACCATGTTATACAAAACAATTTGGTGCTCATGGATTAGTTAGCGGTGTAACAATGTCTACTCAACAACCTATAAAACGTGATTATCGTCATTCACGACGTTCATCTTATGATAGTGAACTTGGTGAACCGATTGTAGCAGATTATCAAGCACGACAACGAATTAATTCAACTGATAATATTCTTCGTGATACATCATCGAATAGGAAAAATAATGGACTAAATGCTATTGTTGATACGAAATATCAAAGAACATCGAGTCCAATGAGAGTTGAAAGAAATAATGAATCAAATATAAATAATAATGATCGTCATCGATCAACGTATATTGAAGAAGACGATCGAAATAAATATATACGACAAGGTGTACAATTATCTTATGGTAGTGGAGCATCAGCTCTTGCTAATACACCTGTTGTTTCAGGTCCAAAACGATCAAATTCAGCAAGTAATCTAATTGATATACCAATACAAATAACAAGAGATAATCAACGAAGTCGAAGTCCATCGATAACATCAAATGATTCTTATCGACGACAAAATAGTCGTGAACGACAAACTGATCTTACAGGTAAAATAAACGTTTTTTATTTTTTATTTTTCTTCAATTTTATAAATTTAATCTACTTTTTCTATAGATAGTTATTCTCGTTTATCTACGAATGACGATAATTATAATAGAAATAACCAAAGATATTCAAATAATAATACAGTAAATGCTATTCGTTCAGAAAGTCCACTTATAGGTCAAAATTATCATCAGACATCATCAGCATATGAAAGTAATTATAGAAGTTCGACATCAAATTCAAATAATTACAATCGTGATTCATATCATGCACGAGATTCATCACCATCTACAACACGTAATTCATCAAATACATACAGAACACAATCATCGCGTGATTCATCACCCTATGTACCACAACATGACTATCATAATGTATAAATTTTTTCTTTTGATTATTTTATGAAAATAATCTGTATTTTTTTGTTATTTTAATTTTTAGGTTCAAACTTCATCATATTCAAATACGTATAATCAACGTCCACCATCACCACAACAAAATAATCGTGCATCATTTGGTTTACAAGATTTTGTATCATCAACAACTATTGTTGGAAATACACCTTCACCAACTGGTAGTCCGTATTCAGTATTAGGTGCTTTTGTTAAACCTCAATAATAAAATCATTATATTTGGATTTTGAAAATTAATATCAATACATATATTTTTCTTTATATTAAAAAAAAATAAACAATTTCTCGTCTTTTTTTTTTATCTACTTTTTCATGTATTTTGTAGTTACTCAACTGAGTTCATTTTTTTTTTGCTTTTTTTTGCCATTTTATTTTTAATCATGGAAGAAAAAAAATTAAGAGATGTATTTATATTATATTCAATTTTTGAAATATTATTGCATTTGGTTAGTTTTTTTTTATTCGCTTGTTGTACGGTTTTTGTTTTGTTTCATTAGCATCAAAACAATACATACAAACACAGAGACAGAAACATACAATGACAAAAAGAAAAAACAAACGAAAGAAATACAAGCGGAAGAAACATACTCATAGGGTTTTTTTTTCTATTTGGTTCGTATAATCAAACTTTTTGTACAGAATAATAAGAAAGAACAATGAGAATTCGAATATTTTCCTTTTTTTTTTTTGTTTCTCTAATTGTCTTACTATTTAGATGAATTTATTACGATGATGCTGCTGTTGATGATGGATCAGTTTGTAATTGAGAAGTAATAACAGGTTGTGATGTTGAAGGAAGAGTATTTTCTGTATTATCATTTACTTTTTGTTCAATTGTTGTTATATGATGAGTTTGTTTAGCTAAGAGTGCACGAAGAATAGCACTAAAATCAATTGTATTTGTTGATGATGTTGAAGGATTAATAGATGAATCAGATGAAGAATTTTTCGTTTTTTGTTGATGTTCAAGAAGTAATCGATTAAGAACTTGAACAGAAGGTAAGCAAGTCTTTTGTTGCTGTTGCTGCTGCTGTTGTTGTTGTTGTTGCTCTGGTATTTGTGGTTGATTATTTATTATAGATTTTGTATTTGATATTGATGATTTACGTCGATGTGTATTATCTGTTGACGAATTAAGTGAAGAATTTGTTGATTCATGACGAATAAAATATGAATGATCATGATATACAATAGATGCTGGAGAATTTGGATCAATTGTTATATATATAGGTACAGATGTAGTTGAATGACGAGTCTAGAAAATTTATTTATTAAAATTTATTTATTATAAAATAACTTACGCGTTTTGAACTTGGTATTGGAATATATTCAGCTTCATTATCATCATCATCATCATCGCTTAAACCAGCTAATTGTCGATAATTTTTTCGTGGTCTTGTATTATTATTTTTATCTCGTGTTATTGTTGTTGATGTTGATTCATGTAGACGTCTTTTTAATGGATTATCTCGATGATGATTTAAATCATCAATATCATCATCAAAATGAGGTGTAACTGGTTGACATTCAGACCAACATTCTTTAAAGTAACGAAGAAGACGATTAGCTAATCGACCCAAAACTAAATAAAAACAATCAAATTAAATAATCAAATAATTATATTTTATTTCTTACTGCTGCGTTTTCCATTGTACTGTTCACAATTAGCAACCATTAATTCAATATCTCGAATAAATTCTGATGAATTATTATTATAAATTTTATTATTTATTTTTTGTTGTATTGTTGAAAGATCCATTGGATTCTAAATGAAAATATTTTGAATATAATAAAAAAAAAAATGAAGAATATATACTTCTATAATTGAAAAATAATTTGGTGCTAATTCTTCAGTAACAGGTTCAAGAAATGGCCAACTGTTCTCATTTGTTCTTAATAATGTCAATACTAAGAATATAAAAATAAAAAAAAATATATATATATCAATAATAATCTAACCTTTTTGATGTATATCACTGGTGTCCATTGAGTTACTAGTTTCATCATTTAATGTTGATGATTCATTGCTATTTTCTGATAATTCTGAACCATCAATAATACCTGTTAATGATCCAGCTGCAGCACGACGTCGGATACGATCTGCTCGTTCTTAAAAACAAAAGAATTTATTGTTTCTTTCTGTTTCAATATAAAATTAAATAATTTTTATTAAACCTTCTCTTCTTTTAACACGTTCATTACGTTCTAAACGTTCTTTTTCTTTGGCAATAATTTCTTCTTGTCGTCGTCTAAATTCAAGAAATTTTTCATGTCGTGCTTTTTGTTCTTGTGTTATTTCTTCTAATTCAAGACGTTGTTGTCGTTTAGCTTCAAGACGTGTTGATGACCGTTTTGGTTCATATGATGTCCAACGACGCTGTCTATCACGTTCTTTACGTGCATATATATCAGGTAATTCAGTATTTAAAGTTATTAAACGTTCTAATAATTTACGATCTTTGCTATTCGAATTTTTTCTTGAACATAATTTACGAAAATTATCAATAAATGTATTCCATTCATCTAATGTACGACATACACATTCCCATGTTGATGTTCTAAATATTAAATTAAAAGAATTTATATATGAAAAACAATGAATGTTTTGTTCTAAGTTTTACTATATATTGATAAAGTAAAGGTTGTATATTGTTTTAGAGAATCTGTTTTATTTATTTATCATTTATATGTCAATATTTCCACTTTCATTTTTTATAATTATTTGATGAATCTGATAGTGTATGGTAAATCAAAGTTAGAAGACGATTATAAATGAAAGACTAACTTGACTCATAATAAAAATAACCAATTTCGATTATTTTTATAAATATCTTGTTAATCTATTGATACCTTATGCTCTAGAATACTATTTTAGGTACTAACTACAATATTATTTCTGTTTATTATATAGTTAATACCGTGAATCTAGTAAGTATATGTTAATAGTTATTTTTGTCTTATTTAATCGTTTTGATGATAAACATAACGAAGGTATTCATGTAAAATGTTACATGTTCTTATCATAGAACATTTGAATAATGCATACAGCAACTATTTATATATGTTCATCACATACTCATCTATCTTAATAATGATATTTGAAATTATACATAGTTTAAAATTAGTTATCAATATCTTGCTTTTTTAACTTCTATTTAGTTACTACATTTAACATATATATGATAGAAAAATAAAATAAAATTGAAATATTATTCAACATACTCAGTATCTTTATTCGGTGTATCACAATAAAGACGAGTATCACCAAAATACCATAATTTATTTCCACGTGAATCTTCTCCAAATGGTTCAAAACGTAGTGAATCAGCTGGCATACTCTGAACAGAAAAAAGAAATCCTGTCTTAACTTTTAAATTTAAAATTATTTATTTTTTCTTACTTCAGTAACTTGTTCAATATCTGGTCGATTAAGTCTAGCATCGCATAAAGCACGAAGTACAGTAACTTTTTCAAAAATTCCCATTTCTTTCCAATCAATTGTTGATATTGTATCATCTGATATTGTCATAACAGATGATGGAATAGAAGAAACAATAGTCAGATCACATCGTTTAAGTACATTAGATAACATAACAAACATATTGCTTGAACTAAAAATAAAAAAATAATTAAAAAATAATTTATTTTAATCATTAATTAACTAACTTGACATGTAAACGTGTCAATCCAGAAAGTAATGATATGAGAAGTTCTTGAAGAAATGGATGAATTTCATCTGGATTATCAGATAATAAAGCGTCTTCCAATTCCTTCAATAATAAAAGAAAATATTGATTATTCTATTTTTTATTTATAATTTACCTCTTGATGAAAATCGAAGAGTTGAAAAGCATCACAAAAAATCCGTGCATATAAAGATATATAAGGAACTTGCCAACTATTTTGTAAAGCTATTTAAATAAATAAACATTAAATAAATAAACATAAAATAAATAAATAAACAAATTTAATCTATTTTATTTACTAACTTTTTTGTATATTCGACAATTGTGCATCGGGCCATTCTGATGACATGACCCTGGTTGTTGTTGTTGTTGTTGTTTACTTCTAAAAAACAAAACATCATTGTGTGAGTCATTATTACAGCTGACCGACATGTTATTATATTAGTGAATCTGATGAGTCATCTATTGAGGTTTTTCTTTTTCATTTAAATTATTTTATTTTTATTTAATTCATCTTGTTTTTGAAGAATTACGAAAAGATTAATGTGAAATACTAAAGATTATTTTAGTTTAAAAGGGAAAATTATTAATTCGATTTTTTTCCTCTATATCTACTTTTCTAATGAACAAAAGAAAGTTTTGTTCACACCTTGATTTAATTATTGAGATTTGTACTTATGTCAACGAAGAGAAACGTCTTTTACGATATATTAAGCAATGCACAATATATAGTGCATATGACGTCACTCATTCTGTTTTTTTTCTTTTTATTTCTGTCTTGAAACAATAAACCAATGAATAAAAAAGAAAATAATTTTTTAAATATATTTTAAAACTAAAAGAAACCATTTTTTTATTTATTCAAATTTTCAATTTAGTTTTGATATTAAAATTTATAGTTTTGAGTGTAAGAGGGCGCCACAATCATATATTGTGTATGATTATTGAGTTTTGTTTGTTAGTTTTATTGCTTTTTTTTATTAAAAAAGAGATTTTTATTGAAAAAAATCATGTTGTCAAATTTAACTAATCTTTCACGTGTTGGTAAGAAAAATAAAATGAAGTTTTTCGTTGATTTGTTCTTTATAATTATTTTAATTTTCATTGGAAAAAAAGGTATTCCACGATTAATAATAACTCGATCGGCTTTTTTTCGTGATAAAAAAAATGAAAGCCATCCACCTGAACCATTTAAAAGTTCAATCCCACCTCATCTTGAAAAACAACAACAAAAGGCACTTGAAGAATATAAAGCAAATGAAGATCCATCACTTAAATGTTATGGTAAAATTGATTTGTATTTTATAAAAAAAAAAATTAAATAATCGAGAAAATTTTTTTATTAGTGAATATTAGCGAACCATTACCATCACTTGATATGTATCAAACAACAAAACGTGGTCTTCAAGTACTTCTTTGGACAGATTTGCTTAAAGGTTTATTAATAAATTATTCAAATATATCATTTATTTATTTATTTTCTAATAGGTTTTATGATTGCTCTTGGTTGGCTTTTACGTGAACCGACAACAATTAATTATCCATTTGAAAAAGGTCCACTTTCTCCAGTAAGAATTTTTCTATTGCAAATATCATTTTTGTTTTCTATTAAACGAAATAATTATTTATAGAGATTTCGTGGTGAACATGCTTTACGTCGTTATACATCAGGTGAAGAACGTTGTATAGCATGTAAACTTTGCGAAGCTATCTGTCCCGCTCAAGTAAGTATAAAGATGAACAATAATTATTCTATAAAAGATATTTTTAATTAGGCTATTACAATTGAAGCTGAAGAACGAGAAGATGGTAGTCGACGAACAACACGTTATGATATTGATATGACAAAATGTATTTATTGTGGATTTTGTCAAGAAGCATGTCCTGTTGATGCTATTGTTGAAGTAAAAATAAAATTTTATTTTATAAATTTTTTATCTTAATTATTTATAATTTAGGGTCCTAATTTTGAATATTCAACAGAAACACGTGAAGAATTACTTTATAATAAAGAAAAATTACTTCAAAATGGCGATAAATGGGAAGCTGAAATTGCTGCTAATATTCAAGCTGATTATCTTTATCGATAGAATTAATTATAGACATACGCGTTTGGTTTTTTTCTTTTTTCTATTCTTATATGTAAATGAATCGTCTTTTTTTTCCTAGCATACAACTAGAAACCGTTAAAATAAAAGAGAAAAGATGTTATCCTCATTTGTCATAGTCTTATTTTAGATTTAATTTAAAGAAGAAAAAAAAGAAAATGAGTAAAAATAATGAAACATTTACTGATCATTGGCCACGAACATTAAATTCTAAGGTTTTAAAATTTTTAAAAAGTAAAAATTTTAATAGAATGACTCCAGTTCAGGTATTTTAATAATAAAATTGAGAAAAGATCTAATTATATTAATTAATCTAGGCTATAACAATACCACTTTTTCTTCAACATAAAGATGTTTGTGTTGAAGCTGTAACTGGTAGTGGAAAAACTCTTGCATTTGTTGTACCAATAATTGAAATGCTTTTAAAAAAATATACAACAGATAGTCAATTTAATAAATATAATATTCATTCATTAATTATTTCCCCAACACGTGAATTAGCTCAACAAACATTTGATGTAACAAATGAATTTATACAATCATTAGATGATCAACAACGTTTATCATGTATTAAATTTGTTGGTGGTACTAAACATGAATATGATATAGAACAATTTCAAACTAATGGTGGTACTATTATTATAGCAACACCAGGTCGTTTTGAAGAATTACTTAAAATGAAAACTAATTCATTTAATCTTATTTTATATCTCAAAAGTCTTGTTAGTTTATTAGAATATAATGAAAATTTATTTGTATCTGTTTTTTTTTTTTATTATTAGGAAATGCTTATTTTAGATGAAGCTGATCGTTTATTAGATTTAGGATTTTTAACTAGGTAAAAACATTTTCAATAATTAGTAAAAGAAAAAAAACAATTGTCTATATATTTCTATAGTTTAAATGCAATATTTGATGCTCTTCCTAAACAAAGACGAACCGGTTTATTTTCTGCAACACAAACGGATGAATTAGAAAAATTAATTCGTGCTGGTCTTAGAAATCCTGTACGAATAACAGTTAAACAAACTGGTCTAGGTGCTGATCAACGTACACCATCGTCACTAAAAAATTTTTATATGGTAATAAATAACAAAAACAAACTTTTTTATTTTCTTTTCAAAAATTAGATTTGTGAACCAAATGAAAAATTAAGTCAATTAATACATTTTATAAATGAACAACGACCAGCTAAAATAATGATATTTTTTTCTACTTGTGCTTGTGTACAATATTTTGCAAGTATACTTAAACATCTTTTTCGTTCATCAACATCTACAACAATTTATTGTATGCATCGAAAATTACGTAATAAACGTTCAACAGTTATTGAACAATTTCGTTCAGAAACATCAACAACAGCAACAACAATACTTCTATGTACAGATATTGTTGCACGTGGTATTGATTTACCTGATGTTGATTGGGTTATTCAATTTGATCCTCCAACAACAGTTGTTCAATTTGTTCATCGGTAAATAATTTTAAAAAAAATATATTTCATCATTTATTTATTTTTTTCTTAATTCAAGTTGTGGTCGAACAGCTCGTCTTGGAAGACTTGGAAATGCACTTTTAATGCTTTTACCAAATGAATCTGCTTATGTGAATTTTCTTCTTAATAGTCAAAAAGTACCATTAAATGAAATGCCAACACAAAATATAACAACGATTGAAAATGTTGTACCAATTGTACGACAATTAGCAATGAGTGATAAGTAAAAAAAAAAGTTTTATTTTGAAAAATTCTATAAAATATTTTTTTTTGTTAGAGCAATTTATGATCGGTCAAAACAAGCATTTGTTTCTTATGTTCAAGCATATGCTAAACATGAATGTTCACTACTTTTACGTTTAAAAGAACTTGATTTATGTGGTGTAGCTGAAGGTGCATTTGCACTTGTTCATTTACCAAAAATGCCTGAATTAAGAAATCGTGATACATCAAAGTTTAATCAACAAAATCAAATAATTAATGCTGAAACAATACCATACAAGTATGTTTTTTTTTGTTTTAGAAGAAATAGTTCTTTATAAATTTGATTTTCTAGAGATAAAAGTTTAGCAAAAAAACGACAAATGGAAAAAGAAGATCCAACAATGAAAATAAAGAAACGTGTTAAAGTAAAAAAATGAATTTTTATTTTCTTTTTCTTTCTTTCTTTATGTATTTATTTATTAGACAGTTGGATTTTCAATAAAAAAAGAAAAAAAACTTAAAAGTCGTTTAAAACGTTTACGTCGTGAACAAGCAGAAAATGAACGAATAATTGGTGCTGAAACTCAATTTTTAGAAAACGAAAAACATATTGATGATATTGCAAAAGAATATGGTAAATTAAAAAAACAAAGACGATTACAAAGATTTAATGTAAGAATATATATTATTTTATTTAATATCTTTCAAATATATAATATAATTTCTTTTTTCTATTATAGAAATTACAAAAAGAAAAAAGGAATAAAAATACTGAACTTGAATTAAGTGATGATGAGCAATTATCCGAGATAGAATAAATACATGATTGTTATTGTTTTTGTTATAACTATTTACAATAAAATGTTGTATAAAAAAATATTAATATTCTTTCTTTTTTTTTTCTTGTGTTCTCTCGATCCTTTTTTTTTTACTTCTTAATTTCAATAGCAACATTGTTAAGCAACACTTTTCTTTCCTTTTTGTTTGCAAACAGAAAAAAAAAAAGAAGTCGAGAACAATCGAATTGTCATCATATTCTTGCATGTTTGTGATAGAATAAGTTATGTTTCAACCTCGCGTTTTTTGTGTTAAATTACAACTTCATTTTGGTGGAGATATACATGAAATATCTGTGCCAGCATATAATGGTGCTGAACCAACTGTTCAAGATTTAATGAATGTTGTTGAACGTGATTTTCGTGTACCACGAGCATTACAAAATCTTGTTTTTCATGGACAAGAATTACATCAATATTCCAATGAACCATTGAGTCGTTTTGGAATTAAAAATTTAGGTACTATTCGTTTAGTTGGTCGAATGGCACCACCAGATATGATTCAACAAATTAATCAACAATATAATCCTAATTCATATCAACAAACAAATTATTATCAACAACCAAATACAATTGCAACATTTCATACAACTGAACAAAGTTTACCATATTATTATGAACAATTTCAATATGAACAAAAACCTTCTGTTGGTACTCAATATGATCCACCAGCACCACCAACACCTAATCGAAATCAACTACCTCCAACACCTAATCGAGATCAACCACCACCAACACCTAATCGAGATCAACCACCACCGACACCTAATCGAGATCAACCACCTCCAACACCTAATAAAGGACAAATATCTGAACGATCAAATAATGATGAACAAAAACCACCAGCCACACCAAATTCAACAAATATGAAATAAACATATATTCATGCATACATAAACATTTTACAATATTTTTCAGTTTGTTAGAATATTTTAGTCTATATTCAATGTCTTTTTTTTTGTGCAAAAAATACTGATAATAACACACGCACACACATACAAACTGACATTTATGTTCAAAAATGAACATAAAAAAAAATTATTCAATACATTAATACAAAAAAAAAATTCATATGAAAACCACAACATAAAAAAAAACCAAACCTTAAAATTATGTCATAAAATGCTAAACCAAATCTTAAATATATATATATTTGACAAATTGAGCATTGTAAAATGATATAAGAGATAATATACTCTCACTGTCTATTATTTTGTAATAGAATTAAATAAATGAAAATTCACTGCGTATAATAATGACTAGAAATGACACCGGTGTTGATGCCAAAGACTAAAGAAATAATTATGCATGAGATTCTTTTAGATTATCAAAATAAGCAATCATTTGTGAATGAGAAAGTTCAGTTAATTCTTTTTGTCGTTGTAATGTTGATGTATTAATTAATGGATTTGATGTTATATGAAGTGTTGAATTATGTATTGATGATGAATTTTGTTGTTGATGTTTTACAGGCATTTCTAATGAATTTCTATCAAGAAATATCCAATCATGATTAGCTTCTTCTGCACCACTATGTGTTGAATGTCTTTGTCTTCTTGAATGATTATATGATTTTTTTCGTCGATAATAATAATTAATTAACCAATGTAAAAGAAAAGCAATAAATAATACAATACATGCACCTAATAATATTGATAATGCTATAAGAAATGGAGATGTTTTAGTTCGTTGATCATTTGTATTATTATTATTATTATTATTATTGTTTAATATAATATAATGATCTGTTGCTTGATTAGATAATGTATGAAAATTATTATTTGATTGATGAATATTATTTGATAAAATAAATATTTCACAAGAAAGATCATTTTGAGAAAAATTTCTATCATCTGTACATTGTTGTTGACCTAATTTAAGACGAGCATGAATTGTTGTATGACCAATAGCTAATGGATATATACGTAAATTTTTCCATGATGTTGTTAAATTAAAATGAATTAATGATGGATTTGTACGACTAATATCAATTTCTAATTGATAATAATCTGATGGAACTTCATCTAATAATATTGAAGTATTATCAGAATATGTTAAAATAACATTTATTTGACCAAACTAGGAGGAAAAATAAATTATGAAAAAACAAAACACATTCGAAATAGAATTAATATTTACTTGATTTTTATTATCAATATTAAATCGATTAAAAATAGGTTTAATATGAAAATTTATTTTATAAATTGGATCAATATGTTCAATTAAATTAGCTTGTAAATCAATATTTGTAATAAGATTAAATGAAATATTTTTTATATGTATTAATTCTTGATCATCAACATAAATTGTTTTTGAACCCATTGGAAGATTATTTGTAAAAGAATAAATCTAAATATATAGTTGTAAAAAATAAATTTTTTTTTTTTTTGATGACTTACTCGAACAATTGTTTTCCCTGGACCGATACCAATAATTCGACCATTTTTAATAATAGCAACACGAGTATTATCGGTTTCTAAATGAGTACGAACAAATGGTGTTACAAGAACATTAAGTTTATTAAATAAATAAATTCGATCGCCATCTAAAATATAAATATAAATTAAAAAAAATAAAATAATGAAAATTTTACTTTGTGTTGTTCGATAAAATTTTGTAAAAACATGAACAATTGATTGTTGATAAACAGGATAACATTTAACATCATTATCATCATCATCGTCATCTTCATCATCATCATCATCATCTTCATCATCTATTATATTAGTAGATGATTCATTTTTACTTTCATCATCATCATCTCGATTTGTTATAAACCAACCATTTATACGAGATAATTTTGTATCACTTAATTCAATACGTAATGGTCTTTCAGGTATATAAATAGTAAAATGTAAACGTTGAAAATATTTTTCATAACGAATAACAATTGATGTTGGACTATTAATATGATCAAAAAAATCATCTCGTTCATTACCAGAAAAATAAATATGATTACAAGTTGAATCAACTTGAATTAAATAAACATTTTCTGAATGACATACAGCTTGATTTATTGTTTCAATTAATCTTTAAAAAAAATAAAAATATTTAAATAAAAATATTTTATTTTTTCAATACCCTGAATGATTAACTGCAAGAATTTGTAATGGAAATTGTTGAATTTGCATTGATAACATTGCTATATTAATTAAACTTGTAAAATCTGTTAATCCAACAATTGTATGTATATTATCATATTGAACATGAATTGGAACACGTAAAATAGGTTCTATAGAATCAAATGAATTATTTGTTAATATAAACCAATCAATAAATAAAATTGAATTTATATTATTTAAATTTGTTGAATTAATTGTTAATATAATTGTTGCTAAATCAATTTCAAATAAATTATTTTGATTTATTTGATTTATTGTTATATTAAAATCAATATTAGATATAGATTCTTGTTGAAATATATTATGATTTATATCAATAGAATTATTTGAAATTTTAAAAATATTTGTTTGAATTAAATAAATAGAAAAATATGACATTAAACGACAACGTATTATAAATGATGATAAAACGGTTGATGATAGAATTAATTTTAATTTTAATGGAAAATACCAATTAGGATAATGAATACCTGTTGGATAATCAATTGAAATAGATGAATGTGTTATTGTTGAATATAATATATTATCATTATCAATATATTCAACATGACCAATACGTGTTTCATGATGTATATGATCTTGTTTAGGTGTATGATCTGACATACATTCATTTAAAAATGCAACATGATGTAACTACAACAACAAAAAAAGAATTTTTTTTTTTTATATTTATATATTTTGTTTTTTTATTACTTTAAAATAAAGTTCAATTTTATTTGTTGTTTGATTTTTATTTGTATATTCAACCATTTTTAATACTGATATTGTTACTAAACAATAACCTGTATTAGGTGATATAAAACAAGATTGTGTTTCATAAAGAGTTTGTTCATTAACTGCTGTTACTATAGCACATATTGGTTGTATATGCATATCTTCATATGAACCTTGTGCTGATGCAATTAATACTCGTATAAATGGATATGATCGATTAAATGATGGTGTAAGTAAATAACTACGAAATATTGCTTCTTTTTTTGTTTTTTGTTGTTGATTTTGTAATTTATTATTTGATTCGTAAAAATTAAAAAAACGTTCTATTTGAATTTGTTCATAAGAAGCTCGAACAATAATTGATGATGATATTGATGATGATGATGATGTACCATCAACAATTCCAATAAGAACATTTCGATTAAGATATTGTGAAGTATTTGATGAAAGTTCAAATAGATGTGATGTTGAAATTGATGGTATATCAATATTTATTTGATTAGATCTTATATTTCGAATAACGAAGATAAATAAGAAAATTAAATAATAAACATACATTATTCATTTAATATAATATTACCAAGAATATTTTATCTAAAAGAAAACTAATCTTTAAGAAATTCTATTTATTAAAATTTATGTAGGTTTAAAATGAAAACAATAATGTCCTCTTAAAATCGACTAATATCACGACCAAAAACCTAGAAAAGAAAAATTATAATAAAATATATATTTAGAAAAAAAAAATAAATACATACAAATGATTTAAACCAAAACATAGCTCTAAAATAAAAAAAATAAATAATATATTGAATAATTTAACTATATATTTTATATTTACACAAGTAAACGATTTTTAAAACTAACAAGTCGTGTCATATAAACAGAACGCCATAATAACCATGATAAGAAACCAGCTTTTTTTGTTTGTTTTAAATCTGCTAAACCACCATAACCACCTAAATAAGCTAACATACCTAAATTATTAAAATTAAATTTTGGATAATCATCATTTTTAATTTCATTTGAATTCATTGAACGAAATTCTTTTTGATTAAATCTTTTTGCTAGATATTTTGCTTGTTGTATTGCTGCTTGAGCTGTTGCTGGTAATGAACGATTAACTGGTGTTGCACAATCACCAAGAGCAAATACATTATTAACAATTGTTTTATCATCAACTAATACTTGTAAATAATCATTTGTATACATTCTTCCCGAACGTTTTTCTTTAAAAAATGGTAAACTTGATGTTAATTCATTTGGAGAAAGACCTAAAATTTTATATTATTATTAATATTTATAATTAAAATAAACAAGGATAAAATCCTCTTTTGACTTTATTATCTTTATAGAAGGTAAAAGAAAATTCTAGATACACACTTATTGTTATAGAATTTTCTCACCTGTACTCCATACAGTAATTCCACATGGAATAACTTCACCATTACTAAGTAATACATCATTTTCAGTAACACGTTTAACATGTGTATTTGTTTTAAGAGTAATTTCTGATCGTGATTTTAAAATATTCATAGCATAATCAGTTAATTTTGAATCAAATGTTCCTAAAATATGATCTGTACTTTCAACAACAATTACATGTGTTTTAACATCAGGAAACCATTTTTTAACATCTTCTACAATAAAATCATGTAATTCTCCACTAAATTCAATTGATGTTGGTCCTCCACCAACAATAACAAATGTTGTTAATGCTTTTCGTTCTTCATCGGATATAAATCGATTTGATGCACGTTCAAATAATTCCATAAGTCGATTACGTATAGCACGTGCATCAGAAAGTTGTTTAAGAAAAAATGCATATTGTTCAACACCAGGTACACGAAAAGTATTAGAATTAGCACCATGACAACAAACAAGATAATCATAATCAAGTGAAAATTCTTTATTTGTATTAAAAAAATCACGACAATGTATTTGATTTGTTTTAGGATTAATTTCATCACAATGTGCTTGATAATAATGTAAATTTGAAAGTGTACGAACTGGTTCAATAATACAACGAAATTCTAATGTACCAACAGTTGTTGATGGTAAAAGAGGAGTAAAAAGAAAATGATTACGTGGTGAAACCTAAAAGAAAACACATCTATAAAAACTTAATCATTCTTTTATATATTAAGAGAAAAAAGAAATAGCATAAATGAAAGGAAGAATAAAATTTCCGAATGAAATCATTCATGAAGAAAGAATTTGTTCATTAGTCTGAGAATTTTTTTTTCTTATTGTTTACATAATTTTCAAGTCAAATAAAAAGACCTTCCCTTAAACTATATTATATTAGATAAAAGATTTTGTATTATTTCTAAAATATTACAAACA
Organism: Macrotrachela quadricornifera; assembly: GCA_022393335.1. Taxonomy (NCBI): domain Eukaryota; kingdom Metazoa; phylum Rotifera; class Eurotatoria; order Philodinida; family Philodinidae; genus Macrotrachela; species Macrotrachela quadricornifera. Next base: position 43,289 of record JAJEKB010019580.1, read on the forward strand.
AATTTGTCAATTAGTTTTTTTTTCTATTTCCGACTAAAATCTCCGGGTATCAAACAAAATCGATTTCGAGATTTCTAACTTCCGCAGTTTACCAATCATTTTCCGGTATTTATTATCATGCAAAACATATTTTTGTCCTATTAAAAAAAGACAAAATCTTACTAATGTAACATCATATTTGCTTCGATTTAAATATCGAACAAATTGAAATCCACCCCTACATATACATATATTAGTAATGAACATTATATAAATACTAAATATAAATAATATTTTACCATCCGGCACCTAATACAATAACTTTCTTTTTTCCTTCATTTTCTTGTCTTGATACCGTATGAATTAATCGATTAAAAATCAATGGAGATCGTAACCATGTACGAAACATGATTATGAATAATAAAAACTAATCTAAAATTAAATGTATATAGTTTTTCATTTGATTATTTTTCTTCAAATAATATATATTAATAGAAAAATAAAAATTTTATACAAATTAGAAATAATATCACAATCATTTCAATATATAATTAAAAAATTTAGTACCATCATGATCTTTTTTTAGTATTTGATCATGAAATGATTTGAAATGCAAAAATCAAAAGTGGCCGAATAATGAATGAGAAATTTTTTTTGTTTATACTAAGCATAAAATCCTTGTATTAGACTTTTAAGGAAAAGGATACATTTTTTTTTACCTGAAAGAATTTGTTATAAACCAGTTAAATTAAATAATAAATATTTGTATACATATTGAAATATATGGGAGGGACATTTTCAATAATTACTTTTGATATTTAGTTGTATTATGAATCTACGAAACAGATCAGATCAAGGAGAGATAGTCAATGAATGATGACAGATGTCTTAAATCGTCACATATATCATTATGAACAGATGTAAAATGACAAAGATATCGATTATATGATCAATTGTTGTCATCAGGATAATTTTAATAAAAAAAAACTTGATTTGAGTATTAATTTAGTTTAATATTGTTTATATAACATTCATATGTTTAAAGATAAATACGATTGATGGTTAATGTCACATTAAACTTCATTTATTAGACCGGAATAATAACCAATCGACAGGAATCTTGAACAGATGTCATTAGTTTTGTTATGCAAATGATGAGTGACGCTGAATCGATAAATCATATTTTCTTTTCCGGTCTATAAAAACATAGAGAAAAAAATAGTTTGAAAAATAATTCTATTTGATTGATCAGAGAGGTAGAGAATAGATCATTTTTCAATATTTTTATTTAATGAATTATATGATAAATAGAATTAATTATTAATCTTACTGGCTATAATTAATAATTCTAATAAATAAAATTCTTTTCAGCAATAATTTCGAAAAATAATTGTTGAACATTATATTTGTGTCATTTAACACAATTAATACAATACAGTAAACATTATTTTTACTATATCAAAAGAAATGAACGTATCTTTCATGGTTGGTCGCTTTTATATTTATACCAATCGTTTACATTAAGCAAGAAGAAAAAACATAAATCATCTCGTATTAATAAATGAAAGTATGAAGAAGACAAGAGTATGAAAACGTACAATTTTGTGTCTTATCCGTATTTTTCCATTCGTTGCTTGCCTTAGACATGCATTTTTACAGTAATGAGAAGTAAACAACAATCGTATGACATTCGCTTTGATATTTTCCATTACTATATGATGACAGTTTGTTGATTTATCAAGTAAGTAATAAGCAAGTGGTAAATTAGTAATACATAATACTGATTGCATTTAAAAGGTTCTTGAACTCTTTTACTGACATGTTGTAAGATGCTCGATAGTTTCATAGCTTCTTTTTATATATTAAAAGGTTAAAATACAAAAAGGAAGACTTTGAATAATATAAATGTCATTCAAGTTTTTGTATGAATTCTAATTAATTATGAACTATTCTTACAAATTTGTAATGTTAAACTAATATTACTTCAAATGTAAGGTCTTTTTAATTATTTGATGAATTTATTTCTGTCAAGTCATATTATTATAACATTATTCATTTCCTTTAATACTAATATTAAGGTATACTTACAAGTTAGGTGCTCTGAACTGTTCATAATCAAGTAATTGATGTGTTTTCTTTTTTATCGAAAGACTGCCAATTTTATGCGTTATTTTTTCGGTATATATTGATTTGAGAATAAATTGAATAATTTATTCGATGATATTCTTTTTTTCTAGACATTTGTCCGTTCATTGCTAGACTCTTAATGTTGACGTATGAAGTTGCAAAAATAAATCTTTCTCAAATTCTATTTGGTCTTCTAATTCATCAAAATACATTTGACATTTCAATGTTTAAATTAGTAATAAATTCTTCTATTATCCTTTGACAATATTCACAATTTTGATCTGTATATGAATGACCGTTTATTAGTGCCATGTATCAATATCCTGCTGTTCTTGAATAAACTATTTCACAATTGCTAACTTCATTAATAAAATATTTAATGAATGAATTTGAAAAATTTGTTTTTTAATTGTATTACAAGTGAAAGAAGTCAAATTGGTGAAGAATGAAGATCATAAAAATAGACGGAGTTAGAGTTATTGCTTCTTGTATCAGATGAATATTCTCTGCATAAAAAGTAATATATATTTTTCTCTATGGTAATCGGAATAATAAAAATCGAATTCAATAAACGGTGTTAATCAAAGCTACATAGTAATTAAATTCAAAATCAATGTTTTAATTAACATATCATCATGTTTTATAGTTATTGTAACAACAAAATTTATGCGATATTTTTTGTTTTATGTGTATCTTCGTTCAGAAACATGATAGAAGGCTATTTTTCTTCAAAATTTATCTCATTTAATACTCTATCAGAACTGTGAAATCAAATTCTTCCAATCATTAGAAGTCTGAAATCATTTTGGATACTTTTAAATGAATCATATTAGGTACAATTGGTTCATTATAGAGCGCAACATTTAAAAAAATGAGAAAGTATAGTAAATCTTCTAAAGTAGAAAGATTATTCATCTATTTTAGATTTTAAGGTAAAACGTTTGTGATGTTTATATCTACTTTTCATGATACAAACTTTTAGAATATGCTTTAAAAAGCAGCGTTCTTGTTGCATAAGTAGCTAGTTCACATACTTACGTATCATACTTAGAATGAAGTTGTTTAAGTAGCAAAAACTATATCAGAAGGTAATGTGTTGAATTAAAAATGAAAAAAAAACATGAAACAGAAATTAATCAATGCTTGATTACTGATTAAATATTAACAATTTGATGAAGTTTTTATTGTTTTGTATTGGAAAATTTAATGTTTTCATTTACTGTGCTATAGAGGGTGATAATCTTTATTTTAATACTTCAAAACTCATAGCTCACTAGTTTTCTAACTTTCGTATAGTAGAAAATAGCACAACAATAGACATGTCTACCTTTATTGGTCTATTTCAGTTAAAAAAAACTAGAAAGATTTAATTTCGAAAATCTGATAGAATGTTAAACGATACATTTTTTGAAAAAAAAAGTAATCTTATATCATACTCTTGAACGGAGATAGCGGGTGTCAAAGAATAAATGAGCCTCTCCGTATTTTCCATATATTTCACTCATATCTCAATGCTTAAAAAAACTTTTTCTTAAGCATTGAGATATGAGTGAAATATATGAAAAATACGAAGAGACTCATTTATTCTTTGACACCCGCTATATGGATCTAATAGTAATCTTCATATAATTGTATTTGACGAAATCCATGCGTTTTGCAAAAGATTTACATGTCATGCCAATGGAATACGTAGTAATGTGAAAGATAATATTACTACACAACTACTTACGGAAATAGATGGGATGTTTTGATTGGACAACATATTTCTTATTGGTACTAAGAACGATATTGACTCGGTAGATCCTGCTCTCCCTCGATCAGGTCGAATAGATACTACCATTGAGGTCGGACTACCCGACTATAAAGGACGTCTTCAGATATTTGATATGTATACAAAACCATTATTCCATAATGGAATAGTACAACCTGATGCCAATATCAATTACATTATTCAAAATACTGAAGGTTTTACTGGCACGCAAATCGAACGTACCACACGTTTAGCTGTTCGTAACGCAATGCATCATGATATCTTGAACAAAGGACGCATCAAAAATACATATAATGAAGTCGAACAATTGCAAATCTGCAATGAAGACTTCATATCTGCACTTTCTACAGTTCGAGAAACATACTTCCCTAGCAAAAACTTAGAGCATAATTTATAAAAACAAAAAAATGAACTCTTTTATCACTATTATCATTAATGCTATATATATATGAATTGATTTCTTTGATTTTGATCATTTTTTCATAAGCTTTATTCGATCGTAATAACACAAGCAGCTCTACTAGTATGTTTTCAACTAAGATCTTTTTAAGTAACTGATGTTCGTAGATGATTTTGGATAAAAATTGATGAGAATGAGTGTTTCTTTTCAGTGATCTGGTGTTCGTAGATGTTTGCGTATTTTACAGATAGACAAGAAGTACCGTTCTATTTGTATTATTTTATGTCTATAGTTCATGCGGTGCTTTATCTGAAGACATCGTCAAGTCAATTGCATTAGACATACGGACAAAAATATCGAAATATATTTTATATTACTGTTTATACAATCACAAAAAACTGAAGATTCTGTGCATCGCTCAGCACTTAAATGTCTTCCTCTGGGAGACTATGCCTCATTTAATATGTATGAATATATTGTGACACTACACGATGATCGGTTACTTATCCCTCACTACAGCCTCTGAATGGGGTCATGTTCCCGAAAATTGGTTATCAGCCATTGAGAATAGTCCACATATGAATAGAATAAGTGTTATTAGTCTGAGTAACATAACTATTAAAATTTTTAGAAGCTCGATCGTCAAAGATAGTAGAGTCGCTTCTGAATAAATAATAGACACTACATTTTCAAACATTATCCGACCGACATACCTACCATATCTAGAATCATTATAATTTGTAAGTTATTCATCTTTACAACAACGAGTGCATATATATATCTCTCTATATGATAAATTAGTATCAATATAAACTATCACCATATATTCATAGAGAGTAGATCACACCTAGCCTTTCAAAGTATAAAATTTCACTTCAGCTTTCTGTTTGATGCCAGTGTATAAATGATGGTGTAAAATGTATTTCGGTATTTTTCTAAGTATGTCTAATTCAAATGACAATATAATGTCCACGAATAAAAGAGTGTCCAAACTATACACCGGCACTAACGCAAATACAATATTACAACTTATTATGCTTAAATAAAAGCATTCCGAAAATTATTTAAACGTATATCCTATACTGAAACAATATGAACTATGAACTGTTCCATAAATATCATGCTTTACATTGAAAAGAGACAATTCTAGAATTCTAGTCGATTAATAACTTTAAACTCTATCGTATATTCATTTTATAACAAAGAAATGTATGATAATGCTTTTTTATTAGCAGGAGCATAGCATGGAAGAAAGAGAAGTTTTCATATTAATTATTGGATGATATTATAATTCCTGTTTCTCGAAAGAAACAGGAGTGGACCACTCTCGACGGCATTGCAATGCCGAGATGATCCATGACTGG